>QJPP01005282.1:0-67674 GCA_003996215.1 Jaltomata sinuosa
CAAATCTTGTGTGTGGGATTTCTTTGTGGTGAGGGCACCAAGATGTCTGTATTTTCTATTGATTGTTAGGATAGCTGCGCGTGTGTATACATAATGTTCTATCATAACGGAATGACATGTTTGGATCCTTGCAAGTTAGTGTTTCATACATTCGTGTGCTACGAGGGAGCTTGATTGAATTGAATAAGTTTGAATGACCATGAGGTGCTATAGACACGAGTTTGTGTTCTTAGTTGAGTCGTATTATTGTTTTCTGTCATGTTGCTTGAGGACAAGCGAACGTTTTAAGTTGAGGGTGTTGATGTGACGCCAAATTACGTCACTTTCGACTCTTTTTTACTAAGAACAATCGTACGTTTTCAAGCAACCATTGTTGTTTTTGATGTTTTTATGTTGTATTTGTAGGAAATGGGAACAAACACGGAAACGGAAGAAAATACGAGAAAAACGACGTTCTGCCTAAGAGTGACGGCCTGAGTGACGGCCCGTCACACATGTGACGGTCCGTCACATGGACCGGCAAGTGGAAGCAACGTACTGCCTAAGGATGACGACCAAGGTGACGGCCCGTCAAGGGTGTGACGGTCCGTCACCCCCACCGTCGCACCAAGGCAGCAAAGGAAACAGTACCACTGCCTTAAGGTGACGGTCCAGGCGACGGTCCGTCACTGCCTTGACGGTCCGTCAGCCTGGCCGTCAAGTTAAGGCAGTAGCCTCAGGCGGCAACCCGCGTTTTGGGGATTCCTAGCCCGTTTTGGATTTGGTTTCTACTACTCCTATAAATACCCTATGTTAGGTTTATGTTAATATTATTCACCCATTAGTTTAAACACGTTTTTAGTTAGTTTTTGGGAGCAAGAACACGTTTCTTGAATTAACATTCGTGTTCTTGATTCGTTCTTGAGTTCTTGGTTTCTTTTGTCCTTGGATACTTGAAGATTGTCCTCAATATATTGTAAGGATCTCGTTTCTTTATTATTTTATGAACATGACTTTCTTCTTTTCATCTTCACGCATGAGTAACTAAAACTCCCGCAACTAGGGTTGTGGGAGCCATGGCAAACGTAGCAATATAGATTCCGGGTAGCGTTGGGTTCGATATATGTATTGTCACGTTGTTAATCATACTTTATGTCACGTTTTCTAGTGGTTGCAAACATTAGAGCATGCCTAGGTTTAATTTGCTTGAGTAAAGAGATTAAAACCGGGAAAAATTGATTAACGACAAGGATTCGAGACTACCAACTCTCGTCTTAAAGATTAATGCCGTAACTGGATTAGTCTACTTGATGTTAGGATTGAGAGCTAAAAAAGCACATCTTTTTGAGATCGAAAGAAGATAAAAGGAAATTTGTTTATTTGGTCGAGAGACGTTTAGATGATACAATTGACGCAATCACATCGTGACAAGCATATAGAAAGAACCCGGTTAAGCCTAGAATCGACATTGTTACAACGCCATGGTGAACACTTCCCTAGTTCATTCTCTCCTACTGATTATTTCTCTTACATAATTGTTGCTTTTGTTCACGTTGATCACAAAACCCCCCCTATTTACCGAAAACTATTGACGACTAGTCATCTACTTCACTAAAGTCTTAATCATCACCATATTCTCTGTGGGATTCGACCCCAACCTTGTTGGGTTATATATTTGACAACGATCGCTTACGCTTCTTAAATTGAGGTGTAGTTTGAGCTTTATCACCAGTCATGCCCTGCGCGAACGCGGCCAAGCGCTGCCTACGTGACCAAGCGTACGCGGGCGGGCGCCTGTGCACACGAAGGCCAGGCGCTGGCCAGGCCAGCCGCTTGCCTAACGCATGCGCGGGCCAGCCAACACGCACGCGGCCTGCCGGCTGCCTAGGCGAAGGCCAAAATAAAGGTGACGGCTGGTGCTTCTGCGCGTAGGCGGCCATCCCTCCGCGTAGGCGATGGCCTACTGGTGCAATGACAACAACCAGCTGCCAACAACAAAGCCCAACATGAACTTTTCTCCGACGGACCCTCAGAAACACATCTGAGGTCCCACGAACACAAATGAGCTGAGCTATTTGACTAAAAATAGCATTTCAGACTCAACAAAATAAACAAAAATGCCAATGGAGGTTGATTTAATGAAAAGTGGGACCCACGCCCAAAACTAGTGGCCAACTTTTCTAAAACGGAATCCAAGTGCCAAAAACAAGTCCAGAAGCTTCGGGACCCGAATCAAAGGTCCCTATAGACCAAAGTCAATATTTTAGAGCTAACAACGCTGATGAAATTTTCATCCGAGACCGTCTTCTCCAAATGTTGACCAAAGTCAACTCCATAAGCCAACCTGGCCTTAAAACACAGAAAATAACACAAACCCAAAACAAAAACTCCCAAACCCAGACCAAGGGTCCTACTAGACAAAATCCCCATTCCAGAGCCAACGAAACTATCAAAATTCGATTCCGAGAACATTTACCAAGAAAGTAAGGAAATGGTCATAACGACCTAACGAACGGTCCGGGCACTGAACCGTCAATCCTGACAAGTCATAAATGACCTATAGCCGCTGAGGGAAAGCTCAAAATGCAGAAAAAGCGCGAAAAACAAAAAATGACCTGGGGGTCATTACAACATCCACTACTAAAAGAACTTTCATTCGCAAAAGTTAGAAAAGGGATAGTACTTGAAGACTCGAAAAGACGAGGATAACAGATCCGCATGTCAGTCTTAATCTCCCAAGTAGCCTCCTCGACAGGATGATATCGCCACTGAACCTTAACCGATGGAATCTCCTCGGACCTCAACTTTCTAACCTACCTGTCCAAAATAGCAACATGCTCCCCCTCAAAGGCTAAGGACTCATCCAACTGAACCGACTCCAACTGAAGCACGTGAGACTCGTCCAAAATATACCACCACAACATAGAGACATGAAAAATAGGATACACACCGAAAAGAGCAAGAGGCAAGGCTAACTCATAAGTAACCTTCCCCATACGATGAAGGATCTTGAAAGGCCCAATGAACCTAGGACTGAGCTTACCCTTCTCCCGAACCTTATCACGCCCTTCATGGGCGATACCTGAAGGAACACACTATCACCAACCATGAACTCTAGATCTCAAACTCTTCGGTCAGCATAACTCGTTTGCCTACTCTGGGTAGTGCAAAGTCCCTTCTGAATGACCCAAACTCTATCCATAGAATCAAGAAGTAAGTCTGTACCCCATGACCTAACCTCGAAAGCATCAAAACTACCCATCGAAAATATGCACGGTCTACCATACAAAGACTCAAACGGAGCCATCTAAATGCTGGAATGGTAACTATTATTATATGCAAACTCTGCCAAGGCTAAACACTGGTCCCACTGACCCTTGAAATCAATAACACAGGCTCACAATATATTCTCCAGAACTTGAATAGTATGCTCTGACTGACCATCTATCTGCGGATGAAAAGCGGTACTAAGCTCAACTCTAGTACCCAACTCTCTCTGAATAAACCTCCAAAAATGTGAAGTGAACTGAGTACCCTGATCGAAAATGATAGAAATTGGCACACCATGCAAATGGACAATCTCTCGAATGTAGATCTGAGCCAACCTCTCGGAACTGTAGGAAGTCTGAACTGACAGAAAGTGAGCAGACTCCGTCAACCTATCCACAATGAACCAAATAGCATCAAATCTCTGCAAGGTACATGGCAATCCAACTACAAAGTCTATAGCTATCCGCTCCCATTTCCACTCCGAAATGGGTAACCTCTGAGACAAACCACCTGGCCTCTAGTTCTCGAACTTCACCTGCTGATAGTTCAAGCACCTAGACACAAAAACTGATATATCCCTCTTTATCCACACCACCAGTAATGCTGCCTAAAGTCACGATACATCTTAATTGCCCCAGGATGAATGGAATATCTAGAACAATGCGCCTCCTCTAAGATCAATCTAACCAAGTCACCAACTCTAGAAACGTAGATACGACCCTCGATCCTCAGATTACCCTCTGAATCTAAGTCTCCTTCCTAGCCTCACCACTCACCACCTTATCATGAATGATCCTAACTCTCGCATCATCAAACTGATGTGCCCAAATCTGCTCTAACAAGGAAGATCTAGCCTCAACACAAGCACGAATATGACCCGACTCAGAAATGTCAAGTCTAACCAACCTGTTAGCCAAGGACTGGATGTCCCAAGCTAAAGGTTGCTTCTTTGTCGCTAAGAAAGCCAAGCTACCTATACTCGCCGCCTTCCAGCTCAAGGCATCTGCTACCATGTTTTCCTTGTCCGGATGATAAAAGATAGAGATGTCATAGTCCTTCAGTAACTCCAACCACCTACGCTGCCTCAAATTTAGATCCTTCTGGCTGAAAATGTACTGAAGACTACGATGGTCAGTAAAGATCTCACAATGCACGCCATAATGATAATACCACCAAATCTTCAATGCGAAGACTACCGCTGCTAACTCCAAGTCATGTGTGGGGTAGTTCCTCTCGTGAACCTTCAACTATCTAGAATCATATGAAATAATCCAGCCCTGCTGCATCAACACACAACCCAAACCAATACCTGAAGCACCACATTACACGATGAAACCCTGACCCTCAATCGGAAGAGTAAGAATCGAAGTTGAAGTCAACAAGGCCTTGAGCTTCAGAAAGCTCGCCTCACACTCATCTGACCACTGGAAGGGAACATTCTTCTGAGTCAATCTAGTCAATGAAGCTGCTATCGAAGAAAACCCCTCCACAAACCATCTGTAATAACCTTCCAACTCGATGAAACTGCAAATCTCGGTAGGAGAAGTAGACCTATCCCAATCACGAACTGCTGCAATCTTTGCCAGATCTACCATAATCCCATCCTTGGATACCACGTGCCCCAAGAATGCTACAGACTCAAGCCAAAACTCATACTTAATGAATTTGGCATACAATTGATGGTCTCACAAGGTCTGAAGTACAACTCTAAGATGCTGCTCATGCTTCTCTCTACTCGAATAAATCAGAATGTCATCGATGAACACAATCACAAATGAGTCCAAGTAGGCACTGAACACACAGTTCATCAACTCCATAAATACTATTGGGGCATTAGTCAACCTAAAAGACATGACTAAGAACTCATAATGGCCGTATCGAGTCCTAAATGCAGTCTTTGGGATGTCCTCAGCCCTACTCCTCAACTGGTGATAACCGGACCTCAAGTCTATCTTAGAGAACATCGTTGCACCCTGTAGATGGTCAAACAAATCATCAATATGCAGCATCAAATATCTTTTCTTAACTGTCAGCTTATTCAACTGCCTGTAGTCAATACACATATACATAGACCCGTCCTTCTTCTTCACAAGCAGAACTGGAGCACCCCACAAAGACACACTAGGCCTGATGAACCCTCTACTCAACAGATCCTGGAGCTGATCCTTAAGCTCCCTCAACTCAGCAGGTGCCATCCGATATGGTGGAATAGAAATGGGCTTGTTGCCCGGCTCAACATCGATACCAAAATCAATGTCACAATCAAGAGGAAGACCCGGAAGATCAGAAGGAAACACATCCGAATACTCGCAAACCACAAGAACTGACGCAAGAGGAGGTGTAGTGGCACTAGTATCACGAACATAGGCAAGATAGGCTAAGCACCCCTTCCCAACCAACCGCTGGGTGAGCAGGAAAGATACAACTCCCCTCGGCATGTGGCTATCGGCACCCTTCCATATGATAGGAGGGATACCAGGCATCCGAAGAGTAATAGTCTTGGCGAAGCAATCCAAGACCACATGATAAGGAGAAAGCCAATCAATGCCCAAGATCACATTAAAATCAACCATATCAAGTACAACCAAGTCTACCCATGTGTCATACCCCAAGATAGTCATCACACAAGCCCAATACACCTGATCCACTACTAAAGAATCTCCTATTGGGTAGATACATGTAAGGGCACAGGCAAAGACTCACAAGCAGACTCCAGACGAGTAGCATAATCAGCAGATACATATGAGAATGTAGACCCCAGATCAAACAAAGCAGAAGCAGACTAATGACAAACATAGATTGTACCTATGATAACATTATCTAAAGCCTCGGCCTCTGTCTGGCCTGAAACTACATACATGTGGCTCTGACTGCCACAACCACCCGACCTATCGGACTGAGGACCACCTCTAGTACCCTAAGGACTACCCCTACTACCCTGTGAACCACCTCTAGCTGGGGTGCTGGAGCCCTGGGGGCCTGAACTAGCTGATCCTATTGCCTAGGGTGATGTGCCAATGGACACTCTCTAGCAAAGTGGCCTTTCTCACCACACTCATAACAACCCTGGCCAAACATACTCCACTGTGAAGACCTGACTGAATCAGAATGACCACCATGACCTGTGGACCCTGAATAAGCACCTCGTGGAGTAGGAACAATACTCTGACTACTCTGACCCTCAGAAGTTTATAATGCCACTTGAATAGGCCGACTCATCTGGAAGAGCTGCTGGTGCTGACCTCTACCATAGTAACCTCTACCACAGGCCTGTGAACCACTAAAACTGCCCTGATGGCGGGGCCTCTTATCGCTGCCCCCTTGGGCCTCACAAAGAATGCCCTCAATAGTACATGCATGATCTATAACCTCCAGAAAACACTGACCTGATGCTACCATACCCTCTGTAGCCAAGAAAATCTGCATGGTCAAACCTCAAACAAAGAGGTGCACCTTCTCGTGCTCGGTGGGCAAAATCATAGTGGCGTGTCTAGATAACTGGTGGAAGCGAACCTTATAATCAGACACAATCATGGAGCCCTGCTCTAACCTAGAGAATAGATCCATCAACCGCTCTTTAATGCTATGCGGTACATACTTCTCCATAGAATTGAGCCCAAGTAAG
Organism: Jaltomata sinuosa; assembly: GCA_003996215.1. Taxonomy (NCBI): domain Eukaryota; kingdom Viridiplantae; phylum Streptophyta; class Magnoliopsida; order Solanales; family Solanaceae; genus Jaltomata; species Jaltomata sinuosa. The sequence continues at coordinate 6,875 of QJPP01005282.1, forward strand.
CGAAGGTGACCCGGTTGGTCTGCAAGCTACATATGACCTCCACCACTGTTTCGCTAGACTATTTAGTTAAAATGTGGTGTAATCTACCCCATGCAATTCAACTAACCCAGAATATGCAATCTCTCCTAGCATGTAGTCAGAAACTCATATGCATCCTCCCTAAAAGCACTCAAAAACCTCAGAGGACCCAATCTAAGAAACCTACCAAGCATCTTCTACTCCTCAGAAGATATAACTGGCCTATCGGGAATAGGTGGAGCAACTATAGGAATCAGTAATACCTCCAATCTGGGAGCCACAGCAGCAGACTGCACTCCTAAACCCTATGCTGCCGCCTAAGTTGAAGTCTGACCCTCATCTCTAACCTGAGAACCAATTGGAGTGTCTGACAAAGCTGCTGGTAGAGTCATACCCTCAATGAACCCTAATAACCAAACCAATGTGTCCTATAGTATTGGAATAGCCATGAAAGCTGCCGGATGCTGGGCTGGCCCCACATGCTCCGACTTATAATGTACCTCATTAACTCTAACCTCAGACTCTAGTGACGGTAGTCTAGCCCAAGCCTGAGCTGGAACCGCAGCATGTGCCCTACCTTGACCTTTGGGTCTACCTCTACCCCATCCCCTAGCTTGGGCTCTAACTGTAGGTGCAGGGGCCTCGTCCTCACCCACTACAGATCTCATCCGAACCATCTGAGAAAGAGTGAAACAAATATACTTAGAAGTTGAATAAGCCAAGAACGCACGACAAGGAATCAAACAAGATGACACATTTTCTAGGAATGTTCTATAGCCTCTCGCAGATTGGATACGGACGTCATCGTACCAATCCACGAGACTCTACTAGACACTTTGCTCTTGTCCTGGCGAGATCGGTAAACCTAGAGCTCTGATACCACTCTGTCACAACCCAAAACTGGGCCATGATGGCGCCTACATAACCCCCCAATAGACAAGCCAAACCCAACAATGCAGAAGACAATAAAGCAATTAAAGTAAGGAAAAGTGGAAGATATAAATAAAAAAGATAGGGCCAATAGCATATATACATACCAGTGTACTAAATATACAAAAGATGGGCTTAAAGTGACCAAAGAGACAAAATATACACGAGAACCAACCCGGACCTGATGTCACTATTACAAGAGCGACTAAAGTCAGGAGTAGCTATACAACAGACTCTGTCTATCCAAAATACAAAATATAGAAAGAATATACAAGATGGAAAGCATGTATAATCTCCAAGGCACCTGGAGCTCACCGCGATCCGAACTGCAACATGCCTCGAACGAAGGGAGGATCAGTGAGGGTGGCTCGTACTAGGTGCTGTATTAGAAAAAAATACAAAGTGTAGTATGAGTACCAAGACAACAGGTACCTAGTAGGCATTATAGGCCGATCGAGCGCAGAAAGATAATATATAAATATAAATTACAGGAAAGTAGCTGAAATACAGGAATCCACCTAAATCTAGTTATAAAGCCAAAAATCAAAACAACCAAGCCAATAAAGGTGAAGTAATAACAAGATCAAACCGAAATCAACTGATAATCCAAAAGCACCAAAGCTAATGCAATGTGATGGAACAATGATGTAATGTATGAATGCACAATAATATAAACCCAAAATACCGCATCGGATGCTCGGAATACCACATCGGACTATGCATATATATGTATGTAGGTGAATAGAAGGTAAAAACCCAAAATAACGCATTAGGGGTCCGAAATACCGCATCAGACTATAAATATATGCATAAAATAGTATTTTTTCTTTTTCCTTCCAAAATTCCTAGTGAAACCTAATATAATTTTATTCAAGTACGAAATCACCGTAGCCGTAGTAAACCTCATTTGAACCAAAAACCTTGAAAAATACTTCCCTTCTGTGTCAAAAACATGCAATGCAGTATGAGCATGAAATATCCATATTCAGAGAAAACCACACACAACAAGGCAAAATAGGGCAAAATACCCTCCAAACCAAGAGAACTGAACTGGAGCTCCATCCAAATCTAAGTTATGGCCTTGGGCCCACAGTTACACACAATAGTAAGATAAAGCGGATAAAATAGGAAAGTAAAAGCAAAAATCACCAGGAATCTCTACTCTGCCTCTAAAACCTCCTAAAAGCAAACTAGGGATTCTAAGCTAGCCACAACGATAATACAAGCTCCTAGGCTAAGGATAAACGTAATTATTCTAAACTAAAATTCAAAATGTCCAATTTAAAGCAATAAATATGATTTAAGCCTAAATCTACCTAAAGTCCAGCCTAGCATTCCAGTAACATATAAATTAATGAGGCTATTTAGCCGGAGCCTAAGTGGCGAAGTGCTAGAATGGTTTGCTTCACAAGATTTAAGGAAATGGTCTGGATGGAACTCTTTGGCCAAAGATTTAGCTAAGAGATTTTTCTACAATGTAGAGATTGCTCCAGATAGGTATTCGCTAAACCGTATCAAGAAGAAGACGGATGAGTATTTTTGTGACTATGCCCATCGATGGAGTAAGGAAGCAGCGAGGGTCCGGCCTCCTATGACTGAGGAAGAAATTATTGTCGTATTTATGCGAGCCCAGGAATCAGAAATATACAATAAGATGATATCAGCAGTCAATTCAAAATTTGCTGACTTAGTCAAAATTGGTGAAACAGTCGAAGAGGGCCTTAGGACTGGGAAAATCACCAGGATCTCTACAGAACCAGAGTCTCCAGGATTTCTAAGGAAGAAAACGGAAGATGTATCCTCCATATCTTTCAGTTCAAGCACAAGGTCTAGAAAGCCATCCAAGTTTAGCTTTCAGAAGCTTTCATCATCCGAGACATACCTCTTAGCTCCACAAAGCCCTTGCCTTGCTTTTTATGCACAAATCTAACTAAACTCAGTCTAGAAAGTAAATTGTAACCTACCTCGGGGTCGAACTGCAAACACGAACTGTCACTTGTGTGCCTTCCTCTTTTGAACAGCCTCAGAAAGCTTCCACGCTATTAAGAATATAATCTAGGTGTCAAGACAAGAAGAATGACACCCATATTGCTATACGGAAAAATCGGGCCAAAAATTGGGTTAGAAAATGACCCTCGGGGCTCGCATAATGAAACAAAAATTAAAATTCATAGTTATGCTCGCACTGGGTTAAAAAACCCATGCTCAAAAATTGAGCGCGAACGGGGCTCATTTCGAGGCTCAAACCAGTCCCGAAGTGCTTCTAATTCAAAGGAATGTATAAAGGGAAACTAGGAATTCAAGCGCGAAAGCTTACCAAAATCGAGTGCAAGGAAGACCACAAATCGTAGGAATCATTACCACAAGCTTAGAAGAGGTCTAGGGGTTAATTTGGAACTCAAGGGGTCTGCTCTAATGGAGGAAAACACATGGAGGGTGTTGAGAAATGAAATAAAAGAGTTTGAGAAGGCAACTTAAGCTGCCAGCCATGCCCTACGCGAACGCAGCGAAGCGCTGCCTATGCAACCACACGTACGCCAGCAGGCGCCTGCGCACGTGAAGTCCAGGCACAGGCTAGGCCAGCCGCTTGCCTAGCACGTACACGGGTAAGCTAACGCGCACGTAGGACGCGTGCCTGCCGGCTGCCTAGGCGAAGGCCAAAATGAAGGGGGCAGTTGGTGCTTCTACGCATAGACGGCCATGCCTCTACGTATATCACGCCCCGAGGCTACCCCCTAGATGTAACATGGGATACGGGACATGAATGCCCTAGATTTACCCTTGGTCATAGCATACTCAGATAAACTTAAGGAAAATAAGTGGAAGCATACAGAAAGAGGAGATAGAAATCCATAACTGAAATAGCAAAAGTCTACAAAGAACCCTTCCAAAATACAAACTAGCTATGTCTGAAGCCTCTAAATCTGAAATAAGAGTTGATAGGACAAGACCCTAACTAACTCTGATAATCCAAAGGAAAGAGACATAAAAATACTAACAGAACTCCAGTCCTCGAAAAATGAGGACTCACCAATAATCAGCTGGGTATCTGGCGTAAACTAGCCACGTGTCTGAGGGAAGGAACCTGAAATCTGTATCATAAAAAGATGCAACACAAAATGCGTTAGTACTATAGAATGTATCGAGTATGTGAGATATGCATGAATCTGAGATGATCACGCTAGTAACACTTGTAAAACTGAGATCATGCTATAAGTGTAAAACTAAAATGTAGGAGACTCAATGCTATGCCAAAGTAAGATATTCAAAATATCATAAGTAATTATAATAGTTCTGAAGTCTGAAAGCAAGGAGTCAATGCCTTTTTAAAACGTGCTAGTGTTTTTGTGGGAGGTTCTCTAACCGACATAGACCATGTGAGCTACATGGAATCCGATGTATATGCCACATCGGAAGGACCTAATATACCTTTCCAGGGTATAGAGGCATGAATGTGGCGTGATCACTAAATCTGATGCCCAACTGTGAGGACTTAGAACCTACGGGGGAACATAGTTCTGGGACCATGGGTACTCTCACCCTGTCCAACTCGGTGCTAATACTACTCCCAAAACATATACGTATAGCTCATAATACTGGTGACATATCTGATGTCAAATCTGTTCATACTTTAGGTAGACATATCTGGATGCTAAACCTTTCATAAAACATAGGGACATATCTAATGCCCAAAATTGTTGGAAAAGTATAAGGACTTATCTGATGTAATGCAATTCACAAGCCATGAATCTTAAAGCTTTGCAAAACCATAATTCAAAATATACTTTCCTTTCTAATATCATAACTTGAAGAATTAGGCATGCAATTTCATGAAAATAGAGGTCATGCTATCTAAACATGTCAATTTTACTTGAAGAAATGCAATTCAATGAAATTATGCAAAAATTCATCATCAACATATGGGCTTTTGAAATCAATTAAGTAATCTTAATCGAATTATAAATAAACCATGAATTGATGCATAGAAACTGATTTCATAAGTTTTCCCCAATTTAGATTTAAAACCCTAATTTCACAAGATCATAATTCAAAATAAGAATTGGGGTTTGGGAACAAGGATGAAAGGAACCCATTATCGATTACCACATACTTGATTGAAGTTAACCCACTTGAAATTGAAAAGAAAGGAGACTTGATTTTGGAGCTTGAAGGAGTTCTTTTCCTTTTTGGGAGAAGAGTGAAGATTTGAGAAGGGACTTAGGCTTTCATGGCTGATTCTGCTTCCCAAGTGGCTCCCTCAACTAGCTGATTTCTCCAAAGGACCTTTACCGAAGCAACTTCTTTGTTTATCAACCTCCGAATCTGACGATCAAGGATCTCTACGGGAACCTCCTCATAGGTGAGACTATCCTTCACACCCACATCCTCCAAAGGAACAATCAAGGTCGGATCACCAACACACTTCTTCAATAAGGAAACATGGAAAACCGGATGAACCGCTTCTAACTCTGCTGGCAAATCTAACTCATAAGCAACGCTACCAACTCTTCTCAGAATCCAATAAGGACCTACAAAATGGGGACTAAGCTTCCTTTTCTTGCCAAATCTCATCACACCCTTCATGGGTAACACCTTCAGAAAAACCCAATCATCGACTTCAAATTCCAACTCCCTCCTCCTCACATCTGCATATGATTTCTATCGACTCTGAGCGGTCTTTAATCTTCCCCTAATCATCTGAACCTTCTCCATGGTCTCATGAACCGAATTTGGACCAATCAAGTCTGCCTCACCTATCTCAAATCAACCAATAGGAGATCTACATCTCCGACCATAAAGTGCCTCATAAGGAGCCATCAAGATGCTAGAGTGAAAGCTGTTATTGTAATCAAACTCGATAAGAGGTAAGTGATAATCCCAATTGCCTTTGAAGTCAATAACACAAGCTCTCAACATATACTCCAAAGTATGAATAGTACGCTCTGCCTGGACATCCATCTGGGGTGAAAAGTTGTGCTAAGCTTCACCTGAGTACCAAGACCTCTCTGAAACGATCTCCAAAACTGAGATGTAAACTGAGTACCCCTATCTGAAATGATGGACAATGGGACACCATGCAATTGGACTATCTCCCAGATGTAGAGTCTAGCATAATCATCTGCTGAATCAGTAGTCTTAATGTCGAAGAAGTGGGATGACTTTGTCATCCGGTCGACAATCACCCAAATCGAACGTGTTGCCTTCGAGTACTAGGAAACCCAGTAATGAAGTCCATATTGATTTATTTCCACTTCCAATTAGGAAGGTCAATATCCTGAATCATACCACCCGGTCGCTGATGCTCTACCTTCACTTGCTGACAGTTCGGACACTTAGCCACAAAACCGGCTTTGTCCCTCTTTATACCATTCCACCAATAGACTTCCCATAGATTATGGTACATCTTGGTGGCACTAGGGTGAATAGAATATCTGGAACCATGAGCCTCAGTCAAAATCTGTTGTCTCAACCCATCTACATCTGGCACACATAATCGACCCTGATAACAAACCACACCATCTCCCCCTTGGGAGAAAACCTCAACTCTTTGTTGATGTACCGCACCCTTTAGCTGAAGCAAAATAGGGTCACTGTCTTGCTTTGCCTTCACTTCAGCTACCAAAGATGATTCGGAACCATTTTGAACAATATCACTACCTTCTATCGAGTCCATAAGGCAAACTCCCAACCGAGCAAGCCTATGAACCTCCTTAACTAATTCCTTCTTCCCATCTTCGACTGAAGACACACTACCCATGGATAATCTACTAAGTGCATCCACCACAATATTAGCCTTACCCGGATGGTAAAGCACACTCATATCATAATCCCTAAGAAGCTCAAGCCATCTCCTTTGTCGCAAATTCAATTCCTTTTGAGTGAACACATACTGAAGACTCTTATGATCGGTGAAAACATCCACATGCACACCATATAAGTAATGTTTCTAAATCTTCAAAGCAAAAACCATGGCTGCCAACCCAGGATCATGAGTAGGGTAGTTCTTCTCATGAGTCTTAAGCTGTCTCGAAGCATAAGCAATCACTTTACTACGCTGCATCAAGACACAACCCAAACAATCCTAGAAGCATCACAATACACAACAAAGTCATCTAGGCCCTCAGATAAAGCCAACACTGGAGCGGTGGTTAATCTAGTCTTTTATTCCTGAAAGTTCTTCTCACATAGATCAGACCATTGAAACTTCACCTTCTTCTGAGTCAACCGAGTCAAAGGGGAAACAATGGAAGAAAACCCTTCCACAAATCTCATGTGGTAACCAACCAAACCCAAAAGCTTCTAATATCAGACAGGGAAGTGGGTCTAGGCCAGTTCTTTACTACCTCAATCTTTTGGGAATCAACTCGAATACCATCTCTAGTCACGATATGACCCAGAAAAGTAACAGACTGCATCCAGAACTCACACTTGCTAAACTTAGCAAATAACTGTCGGTCCTTGAGAGTTTGCAACACTACTTTCAAATGGTCCGTATGCTCCTCCTCACTCCAAGAATAGATAAGAATATCATCAATGAACACAATCACAAACATATCCAAATACTGCCTTAACACACGATTCATCAAATCCATAAAAGCTTCAGGAGCATTCATTAGACCAAAAGACATCACAACAAATTCATAATGACCATACCGAGTCCTAAAGGCTGTCTTCGAAATATCACACTCTTGAACACAAAGCTGATGATAACCAGATCTAAGGTCAATCTTGGAGAAGAAACTAGCACCCTGAAGCTGATCAACAAGTCATCAATCCTAGGAATGGGATACTTATTCTTGATTGTGACCTTGTTAAACTGACGGTAGTCAATACACATCCTGAGGGAATCATCTTTCTTTCGCACGAATAAGACTGGGGTACCCCATGGAGATATGCTAGGCCTGATGAAACCCTTATCAAGGAGATCCTTCAACTGATCTTTTAACTCCTTAAGTTCCACGAGAGCCATTCTATAGGGAGGAATAGAGATAAGATTCATATCTGGGAAAAGATCTATCCCAAAGTCGATTTTTCGCTTGGGAGGGACTCCGAGCAAATCTTCGGGAAATACTTCTGGGAACTCATTCACAACAGGGACAGACTGAAGAGATGGGGTTTCAGACTCTATGCCCATAACCCAAACTATATGATAAACACAACCCTTAGAAATCATTTTCCTAGCCTTAAGATAAGATATGAAACGACCCTTTGGAGATGGACGACTACCCTGCCACTCCAAGACTGGCTCACTTGGAAACTTGAAACTGAAAACTTGAGTACGACAATCAACCGAGGCATAACAAGCATACAATCAATCCATACCAAGAATAACATCAAAATTAGTCATCTCCAACTCTACTAAATTCGCTGAAGTGACTCTGTGAAGGACTGATATAGGGTATTTTCGGTAGATTCTTTTGGCTAGGACTGACTCACCAATAGGTGTAGAAACACAAAAGGATTCTAAAAGCAATTCAGGACAATTTTTGAATTTTCATGCTATATAAGGGGTCACAAAAGATAGGGAGGCTCCGGGGTCCAACAAAGCATACACATCAAGAGAGAAGATTTTCAACATACTAGTGATAACATCAGGTGAACTCTCCTGCTCCTAACGAGAGGACATAACATAAAGGCGATTTTGGCGCTGACCACCAGAACTAGAAGTAGTGCCTTGCTGGGCTGGTCGACCTCCTGAAGCTGCTGGGGTAGACTGAGTCATGCTACCACCCTATCCCTTTTTAGATGAAGGGCAATCTCTTATCCTATGACCAACCTGACCACATCCAAAACAACCCTCTCTATCGGCTAGACACTCACCGGGATGATTCTTCCCACACTTGGTACAAATGGGGAAAGAAGGCCTCTTTGCACCACTCTCCTGAGAATAAGAGCCTGCAACTCTACCTGACTGATCATGACGGGGCCTGGAGGCCTGATAAGGAGTACTGGCTGAAGAATGCATGGGTCCTGATGACCTCTTCTGAAAGGAAGAGCGATGTCGGCCTTTGGACTTCTGATGGCCAAAACCTGAACCCTTGGATCTGACTCTTTTGTTCTCCCTAGATATCTCCCTAAGCTTGTCTCCCTCGATCTGGTGAGCATGGATCATGAGTCTAGAAATGTTCATATCACTCAACAACATAGCAGACCTACACTCATCTTCACCATATCTGAAACCCCATAGATAAACTTACTCATCTGATCATGCAGGTCCGCTACCATAGAGGGGGCATACCTCGACAACTGAGTGAACTTCAAACTGTACTCTTGGACTGACATCGACCCTAGTCTCAAGTTCACAAACTCCTCAGCCTTTGTTTGCCTCAACTCTCGGGGAAAGAATCGATCGAGGAAGGCCCTCTCAAAACACTCCCAAGTCATAAGGACCTCGTCCCTAGCTCTAGCTTCCTTCCATTGCGTGAACCAGATATGAGCCACATCCTTGAGTTGATAGGACGCAAGCTCCACACAATCATCATCACCCACTTATATAACATCAAAGATCTTCTTTTCCTCATTAATAAAGCTAAGTGGGTCCTCACCCACATTCGAACCCCAAAATTCAGGTGGGTTCATTCGGACAAAATCACGGACCCGACCACTACCCCACCTTGAGGGTGGATGGGAATAAGAGCCGACTGGTTGGCCTGAGTAGCCATGGTCTAGGCTTGCAAATAGATGTCGTTCCTGAATTTCTCATTCATGACCTCGGCGGCCAGAACTGGAGGAGCAACATTCTGAGCGGCTCGGTGAGGCATAGCACATCGAGGCATAATCTGAAACATACAAGGAAGGGATTAGAGGGACATTAGAGTTAAACTCTTTCGCACGATATGATCATGAAGGAAGTGAACTTTTTCTAAAATATCTCATAGCCTCTTCCTCATATGTGTGGTGCGCTTCACACACATGAACGCGATTCTACTCGATGCGGCTTCAGACATCCTAGGACCCTTGAACTTGAGGCTCTGATACCAAGTTTTTCATGCTCCGAGGCTACCCCCTAGATGTAACACGGGATCTGGGACATGAATGCCCTAGATTAACCCTTGGTTATCACATACTCGGATAAACTTAAGAAAAATAAGTGAAAGCATACATAGATAGGAGATAGAAATCCATAACTAAAATAGCAAAAGTCTACAAAGAACCCATCCAGAATACAAACTAGCTATGTCTGAAGCCTCTAAATCTGAAAAAAGAGTTGATGGGACAAGACCACAACTAACTCGGATAATCCAAAGGAAAGAGACATAAAAATACTAATAGAACTCCGATCCTCGAATAATGAGGACTCACCAATAATCAGGTGGGTATCTGGCGTAAACCAGCCATGTGTCTAAGGGCAGGAACCTGAATCTGCATCATAAAAGGATGCAACGGTAAAATATGTCAGTACTATAGGATGTACCGAGTATGTGAGATATGCATGAATTTGAGATAAGCATGCTAGTAACACTTGTAAAACTGAGATTATGCTATAAGTGTAAAACTGAAATACAGGAGACTCAATGGTATGCCAAAGTAAGATATGCAAAATATCATAAGTAATCATAATAATTCTGAAGTCTGAAAGCAAGGAGTCAATGCCTTTTTAAAACCTACTAATGTTTTTGTGGGAGGTTCTCTAATCGACATAGACCATGTGAGCTACATAGAATCCTATGTATACGCCCCATTGAAAGGACCCAATAAACCTTGCCAGGGTATAGAGGCATGACTATGGCGTGATCACTAAATCTGATGTCCAACTGTGGGAACTTAGAACCTATGGGGGCATGTAGTTCTGGGACCATGGGTACTCTCACCCTGTCCAACTAGGTGCTAATACTACTCCCAAAATATATACGTATAACTCATAATACTGGTGACATATCTGATGTCAAATCTGTTCATAACTTAGGTAGACATATTTGGATGCCAAACCTTTCATAAAACATAGGGACATATCTAATGTCCAAAACTGTTGGAAAAGCATAAGGACATATCTGATGTCATGCAATTCACAAGCCATGAATCTTAAAGCTTTGTAAAACCATAATTCAAAATATACTATCCTTTCTAATATCATAACTTGATGAATTAGGCATGCAATTTCATAAAAATAGAGGTCATGCTATCTAAACATGCCAATTTTACTTGAAGACATGCAATTCAATGAAATTATGCAAAAATTCATCATCAACATATGGGCTTTTGAAATCAATTAAGTAATCTTAATCGAATAATAAATAAACCATGAGAAACCATGAATTGATGCATAGAAACTAATTTCATAAGTTTTCCCCAATTTAGATTTAAAACCCTAATTTCACAAGATCATAATTCAAAATAAGAATTGGGGTTTGGGAACAAGGATGAAAGGAACCCATTATCGAGTACCACATACTTGATTGAAGTTAACCCACTTGAAATTGAAAAGAAAGGAGACTTGATCTTGGAGCCTGAGACTTGGAGCTTGAAGGAGTTCATTTCCTTTTTGGGAGAAGAGTGAAGATTTGAGAAGGGACTTAGGCTAATGAGGGTAAAAACCCTTTTAGAAATAGTCAAAACGACATCATTTAGGAGTTAAAAGGGTGAATAATGACTAATATACCCCTGGGATGTAATTAGGAAAAAGCTAAAAAAAGTTGACTTTCAGGGACCACGAATGGATTCCATGGGTCGTAGACCAAACCATGGCTCGTGGTTTCTATCCGTCCTTCTTGGCTAAAGGAACAAGCTGTAGAAGGTAAACCACGAGTCAACAGGACGACTCGTCAATTGAACGATGGCCCGTACACCTGAGTCGTAATTTCTGGGAAACATGAAATCCTCTGAATCAAGTTCTACGAGTTACAGGACGGTCCGTAGTTCAAACTACGGGCCGTAGAAACCAATCGTGAAACCTGGGGAACCTGTCGACCCTCTGATCTGATTCCATGAGTTGACAGGATGGACCGTAGTCAGAACCACAGTCCGTAGAACCAACTCGTGGTTCTCAGACCAGAGACTGAACAGCAGACTGGAACCACGGGTTCACATCACGACTCATGGTTCAAACCACGATTCGTGATTTAGATCCATAATTTCTGAAAAGTTCAAAATTCACAGATTTTTTAAGTTTAAAAACTGGATCAAATTTTGGGGTGTTACAACGTAGGCGATGTCCTGTTGTTGCTATGATAGAAACCAGCTGCCAACAACAAAGCCCAACATGAACTTTTCTCCGACGGACCCCCGGAAACACATTTAGGATCCCGCGAATACACACGACTTGAGCTATTTGACTAAAAATAGCATTCCGAACTCAATAGAATCGATGAAAATCCCACGGAGGTTGATTTAATTGAAAGTGGGCCCCACGCCCAAAATTAACTTTTAGCCAACTTTTCTAAAACGAAACCCAAGGGCCAAAAATAAGTTCGAAAGCCTCGGGACTCAAACCAAAGGTCCCTTTAGCCCAAAGTCGACATTCCAAAGCTTACAGAGTTGAAATTTTTTTCATCCGAGATTGTCTTCTCTGAATGTTGACCAAAGTCAACCCCATAAGCCAAACTGGCCTGAAAACACAGAAAATAACACAAACCCAAAATGAAAACTCCCAAACCTAGACCAAGGGTCCCACTAGACCGAAATCCCAATTCAGAGCCAACAGAACTTTCAAAATTCAATTTCGAGCACATTTACCAAGATAATTGATCAAAGTTAAAGATTTTCTAAGTTTAAGTTCTAAAATAGGAAAATGGTCATAACGACCTAATGAACAGCCCGGGCACCGAACCGTCAGTCTCGGCAAGTCATAAATGACCTGTAGCCAATGAGGGAAAGATCGAAATGCAGAAAAAGCATGAAAAATAGAAAATGACCTGGGGGTCATTACAGATTATCAGACTCATCAACAGAAAAGTAAATGGAGAAAAGGTCCGGGAATGCCCCTCGTACCGGTCATAAAAGTAGTACTTTTCCTTTTCTTTCCAAATCAGTAATAAATCCCTACATAAATCCTTTGAAATCCAAAAATCATGATAACCATAATATGTCTCAAGTTTGAACCAAAAGCCTCAAAAAATCTTTCTTTTATGTACCGCTAGGCATGAAAATGCAATATGAGCATGTAATTTCCATATTCAGAGAATATAGCATGCAACATGGCAAAACAGGGCAAAACACCCTCCAACCAAGAGAACTGACCTGAAAACTCTGCCCAAATCCAAGCTATGGCCTCGGGCCCACAGTTACACATAATGACAGAATAAAGCGAGAAGAACGGAAAATAACTACAAAAATAACTAAAAGCATCTACTCTACCTCTAAAACTTCCTAGAAGCGTACTAAGGATTCTATGCTAGCCACAACAATACAACGAGCTCCTAGACTAAGGATAACAGTAATTGTTCTAATCTAATATTTGAAATGGCCAATTTATTACAAGTCACAAGATATAAGCCTAATGCTACCCGAAGATCCATTCTAACATTTTAGTAATATATAAGATATAAAATCTAACTAACTCAGTCTAGGAAAGTAAACCGTAACCTACCTCGAGGCCGAACTATCACTCATGTGCCTTCCCCTTCCGAACAACCTCAAAAAGCTGCCACGCTATCAAAAATACATTCCAGGAGTCAAGATAAGAAGATTGACACCCATATTACTATACAGAAAAATCAGGCTAGAAATGGGGTCAGAAAATGATCCTTGGGGCCCGCACAATGAAATAGAAAATAATAATCGCAATTATATTCACAATGGGTTAAAGAATCCATGTCCAAAAGTTGAGCGTGAATAAGACCCGTTTCAGAGCTCAAAACATCCCCGAAGTCTTACTAGTTCAATGAAAATTTAAACGGGAAAAAGATGAAAATTAATGGGAACAATGAGAATTTAGAATTGAAAAAGAGTAGAGGAATAAGGGGACTTACCAGATCAAGAGATATGGATGTTTAGCTTTGGAATCGCAGCTTAGGAGCTTATCAATGGAGAAAATTTGTAATGGAGGTAGAGAAAACGAAGTTGGCAGCTAAAATAGCTGTCAGGGGTCCTTCATCGTGATCGCGAGGGACTCCACGCGATAGTGAGGAACGAGCTGGCCAGACCATCGCAGTCGTGATAGTCCAACCACGCGATCGCGTAGAACAAGCTGGACCGGGACCCAGCCTACTTCATCGCGATCGCGAGGAGCCACCTGTTACGACGTATTTTGAACTTAATTAAAACATCATAACTTGACAATTGTTTTTAGAAAAATAAATAAAAGAAAAAGAAAGAACAGAAAAGAGAGTCGCCACTTAATTTTTAAGAAATTAAGAAAACTATTTTTTAAAGGTAGTTAAAAAAAACCTTTATTTTATAACCAGAGTTCGAGGTAAGGGTTCAAGTAATTTTTTGAAGAAGGGGTTAGGCATTTCGAAAAATTCACAAATGCGGTAAACCGGCAAATTTAAAACTTTTTTTGGCTAACATAACTTAGGGTCGCTTCATTTATTAAAACAAGTAAATCTTGATACCTTATTATCAATTCAAAAAAAATGTTTGGTCTTTTATAGAATAAGAACCTAAATAGTGAGTTCATTCCTATGGAAAATCATTAAAAATATTTTAAGAAAGTGGTATAGAAAACATGGAAAAACTTTGAATTTTTTTTATAAATTAAACACCATCCTCTGGACCAAGATATTATTTTAGAGAAAATTGGATTGGTTGAAGTATTTAACCATTTCTTACGTGATTTACTACTAGAAAAAATAAATAAAATAATAAAGAAACTTATTTAAAAAAAATGATCTCATTTGAGGATTCATCTACGTAAAATAAAATTCTAATCAAACAAAATGATAGTGATACAAAAATATATATACAAACAGAGCTAATGATAAGAAATCAATTTTAGGCTTTTAGTCCAAAATCTAATACTTGCAATTTTCTCACTTCCTTTTTCTGATCGTCTGACAAGAAGTGGGTCTTCGAAGGTGGCAAAATATATTTTAAACCCATTTTTCTTTCTTTTTGATTGACAGCAAGAAATGGATTGACGGACTCTATTCTGACATAATAATATTGTTGGGTGTCCCACCCAACGAGAGCATGCAATGAGAAAACGGAGTCCGGATGGAGGACTCGTTAAGAGACCCAATCATGCATGGTAAAGGAGAGACAATTGGGCTGAATGATGTACATGACCAACTTTTGTTTAAATCACGATTCCTGAGTAAACTAAAGGAGAGAAAAGGAGGCAAGCCGGGAATATTTAGGCGGCAGGAATTGAACCAAAATCAAAGCTTATTCATTCACATGCTAGGCTTATTCTTGCCTTACCCGAATAGGCAAATAAAATAAAATAAAATAAAATAAACAAAGAAAGACTAGAGAGAAATCTGCACTTATTTACTCAGTAATTTTTCGAGATCAAATCAAAATTAACCTATGTCCAGGCTTAATTGTAGTAGCTTCCCTTTTCAAGTTCTCTTAACAAAATTTCACTTAATAGAGGTAAATATTCAGTAAAGAAGGTCCTAAACAGGGGTACAAGCAAATTAAAATTAGTCACGATGAACTATTTTATTTCCAAACAACTCCTTTAAATTCCACACTCTAACTTCTATTAAAAAAACAAGCAGCCTCATCTGAACGAAAATTTCAACAACAAAGAATAAAAACAGATTTGTTGCTCAAACAATATTTGAAAGAGTATACTACTGAGATCCTACCCTTCCTATATTAACACTTCTTATAAACAAAATCAAAGAAGGGATGCACTTTTGTTCTTGTTCAAATCATTACCAATACAAGAAACATATTAACTATGATGCCTGAGTATACCTAAAACGTAAACCAACAGTTGTTGAGCTCAACCATATATTCCCTCTTTAATAATTTTCCTCAAATAAAATCATAATTTACTAGCTCTTTATAGACTGATTATTTTTGGCCAAAAATTTTTAAGCGCAGTTGATAAGAAAAATGCTTATTACAAGACAGAAAGAAAGTAATCTTTTTTTAATATGATAAGAGAACACCTTTTTAAAAATATAAAGAAATTACTCTTTCTACAATATGATAAGAAAATACCTTTTACGAAATGAAAAGAAAATACTCTTTTTATAATATGATAAGAAAATACTTTTTACGAAACGAAAAGAAAGTACTCTTTCTCTTAAATCCTTCATATATAAACTAGTCACATAGGGATTTTCATAGGAAATCACGGCAAAATAGCCCACCGAGAATAATGAAAATAGAATTCAAGATAAGCAACCCATTTTCATGCAATCACAATTTTCCAATGTTATCTTTTATGGATTTCCTATGTGCAAATTATATATTTTTTTAAAACACACAAGGCAAGATCAAACTAGTAGCATATTTTCAATACTAACAACCATATAGAACTTATAATCGAAAAACATATAGTGTATGATTTATGAAATAGAGTAGTTATCAAAGAGTTTAAGCGAAATAATTTTAGGTAGAACTAAACTGATTTTCAAAGACACGAAAAATATGAAGCTTTTGAGGTTGAAGGAAGAGGTGAGAATAATGAACATCATAAGATGTTTATCATCAAATCACAATACCCATATGAGTGCCCTTCCACCTTTTACTCCTAGCCAAACCGAGCAGTAAATAGAGGAAAAGACAGAACTACAAAGTTCATCACAGAACGAAGGGAGGGGCGAGTGATGTGACGCCAATTTACGTCACTTTCGACTCCTTTTTACTAAGAACAATCGTACGTTTTCAAGCAACCGTTGTTGTTTTTGATGTTTTTATGTTGTATTTGTAGGAAATGGAAACAAACACGGAAATGAACGGAAATACGAGAAAAGAGGATTCTGCCTAAGAGTGACGGCCTGAGTGACGGTTCGTCACACATGTGATGGTCCATCACATAGACCGTCGCATGGAGGCAGCAAAGGAGGCGACACCACTGGTTAACAGTGACGGTCCAGGCGACAGTCCGTCACTGCCTTGACGGTCCGTCAGCCTGGCCGTCAAGTTAAGGCAGTGGCGTTAAGCGGCTGCCCGCCTTTTGGGGATTCCTAGCCCGTTTTGGATTTGGCTTCTATTACTCCTATAAATACCCTATGATAGGTTTAGTTTATTTATCATTCACCCATTAGTTTAAAACACGTTTTTAGTTATTTTGGAGAGCAAACAACACGGTTTATTTGTATTGAACTCGTGTTCTTGATTCGTTCGTGAGTTCTTGGTATTTCTTGTTCTTGGATATTGGAAGATTGATTGTTTCATTATATTGTAAGACTTTTCTTCCCTTTATTATGAATACAACTATTTTCTCTTCTTCTTCGAGCATGAGTAACTAAAACTCCCGCAACTAGAGTTGTGGGAGCCATGGCAAACGTAGCGATTTAGATTCCGGGTAGCGTTGGGTTCAATTTACATGTAGTCACGTTGTTAATCATACTTTATGTCACGTTTTCTAGTGGTTGCAAACATTAGAACATGCCTAGGTTTAATTTGCTTGAGTAAAGAGATTAAAACCGGGAAAACTTGATTAACAACAAGGATTTGAGACTACTAACTCTCGTCTAATGATTAATGCCGTAACTGGATTAAACTACTTGATGTTAGGATTGAAAGCTAAAAAGCACATCTTTTCGAGGTCGAGAGAATAGAAAAGGAAATTTGTTTATTTGGTCGAGAGACGTTTAGACGATACAATTGACGCAATCACATCGTGACACGCATGTAGAAAGAACCCGGTTAAGCCTAGAATCGACATTGTTACAACGCCATGGTGAACTCATCCCTAGTTCATTCTCTCCTACTGATTATTTCTCTTACATAATTGTTGCTTTTGTTCACGTTGATTACAAAACCCCCCCTTTTAACTACCGGAAACAATTGACGACTAGTCACCTAATTCACTAAAGTCTTAATCTTCACCATATTCTCTGTGGGATTCGACCCCAACCTTTGTTTGGGTTCTTTACTTGACAACGATCGCTTACGCTTCTTTAATTAGAAGTGTAGTTTGAGCGTTATCAAAAAGTGGCGCCGTTGCCGGGGAATACGGTTGTTTATTAAGTCTGGTGTGTTTATTTGACTCTTAGTCATACTTTCCTGCTTTTACTTTTATTTGTTGTTTTTGTTTATTATAGGGTATATAGTTGTGCATACGGTTGTTTATTAAGTCTGGGGTGTCTTGATGAAGTCAGAGTAATCAAGACACCCGCGTCGTGCCGCGACGTTAAATCAGGCGCTGTATGGGAGGCAACCCATAAATTGTTGTTGTATTATAGTCTAATTAATTCGTGGAGAAACCTGTGAGTCACCACCGAGGGTTTTTGTTGACGTGTTTCTTTTCCCTCCGGTGTGCTATCTAGTAGAACCGGCATGTTTAGGTTGTTATTTTAAATTTTTTTTTAGTGTCTATAGTGATGAGCATGGCGTTTTTCTTGACTAAAAATGAGGCCCCTTTAAAAATTTTCTGGTTTTATACTTATGTTGAAACGATTGACTGTCTGGATCCTTGAATGTCATTGTGTGATTATGATTAGAATGAGTATGCTTAAGCCGAGCGGTTGTTTGATAGTTGGTAGTGATATAGTTTCTTGGTGCCAAGTGTGTGTGAGATTATTGTTATAAATTCGTACTCTGTGCATGCATCTAGAACTTGCCTGGTCTATTTTGTTAAGTTTGAAGTTGGTTTCTTAGGAAAGGATCACAGGCCCTTTTTGTGTGCAGTCCACTTAACCTATAAGACCGTCCAAATGCAAATAGTCCCTTTGATCCCTGTTTGAGCCATAATTGACCTTGTTCTTTCAATAACCTGTCACCGTTCCTGTTTAACTTTGAATCCCTATTTTGGCCCTGGTCCTTCTTTGGACATCGTGCACCTCAACCCAGGCAATCAGCCTAAGTTGAGGGTGGCTACTATAGAGGTAAACCCTGTTTTGGCCCTGGTCCTCCCTAGGACATCGTGCACCTCAACTCCGGCAATCAGCCTAAGTTGAGGGTGGCTACTATAGAGGTGAATGATAAGAAAAAGAGGACGGAAGAGATTGGTTGTGAGTAGAGTGAAAATGTGGGTGTGTGCCTAAGAAAAGAAAGAAAAAAGGAAAAAAAAAAAGATCGAAAAAAGAAATAAAAAGAATTGTCAAAACAAAGAGACCGCATCTGTAGCTAGAAACGAGGAAATAAAAAAGGTGAATAAGGATGGACAAAGTAAAGTTGTGTGGTAATATGATGTCAATGGTTCCAAGGAGGGCTTAGTCACTAACCCCTAAATGTATCCTACCTGCACCTGAAGCCTCATTACAAGCCTAAACAAGTCCTGTAGTGATCCTGAGCGGCTTTCTGAAGAACTGAAATAGAATAGTAAGGGCAAGCCTATGATATCGCATGTGCATTGTTTGAAATCGTTTGTGAGTGTGAGCGCTTACCTAGTCCCAAATCTTGTGTGTGGGATTTCTTTGTGGTGAGGGCACCAAGATTTCTGTATTGTCTATTGATTGTTAGGATAGCTGCGCGTGTGTACGTAGAATGTTCTATCATATCGGAATGACATGTTTTGATCCTTGCAAGTTAGTGTTTCATACATTCGTGTGCTACGAGGGAGCTTGATTTAATTGAATAAGTTTTGAATGACCATGAGCTGCTATAGACACGAGTTTGTGTTCTTAGTTGAGTCATATTATTGTTTTATGTTATGTTGCTTGAGGACAAGCGAACGTTTTAAGTTGAGGGTGTTGATGTGACGCCAATTTACGTCACTTTCGACTCCTTTTTACTAAGAACAATCGTACGTTTTCAAGCAACCGTTGTTGTTTTTGATGTTTTTATGTTGTATTTGTAGGAAATGGAAACAAACACGGAAACGAACGGAAATACGAGAAAAAGAGGATTCTGCCTAAGAGTGACGGCCTGAGTGACGGTCCGTCACACATGTGACGGTCTGTCACATAGACCGTCGCATGGAGGCAGCAAAGGAGGCGACACCACTGGTTAACAGTGACGGTCCAGGCGACGGTCCGTCACTGCCTTGACGGTCCGTCAGCCTGGCCGTCAAGTTAAGGCAGTGGCGTTAAGCGGCTGCCCGCGTTTTGGGGATTCCTAGCCCATTTTGGATTTGGCTTCTATTACTCCTATAAATACCCTATGATAGGTTTAGTTTATTTATCATTCACCCATTAGTTTAAAACACGTTTTTAGTTATTTTGGAGAGCAAACAACACGGTTCATTTGTATTGAACTCGTGTTCTTGATTCGTTCGTGAGTTCTTGGTATTTCTTGTTCTTGGATATTGGAAGATTGATTGTTTCATTATATTGTAAGACTTTTCTTTCCTTTATTATGAATACAACTATTTTCTCTTCTTCTTCGAGCATGAGTAACTAAACCTCCCGCAACTAGGGTTGTGGGAGCCATGGCAAACGTAGCGATTTAGATTCCGGGTAGCGTTGGGTTCAATTTACATGTAGTCACGTTGTTAATCATACTTTATGTCACGTTTTCTAGTGGTTGCAAACATTAGAACATGCCTAGGTTTAATTTACTTGAGTAAAGAGATTAAAACCGGGAAAACTTGATTAACAACAAGGATTCGAGACTACTAACTCTCGTCTAATGATTAATGCCGTAACTGGATTAAGCTACTTGATGTTAGGATTGAAAGCTAAAAAGCACATCTTTTCGAGGTCGAGAGAATAGAAAAGGAAATTTGTTTATTTGGTCGAGAGACGTTTAGACGATACAATTGACACAATCACATCGTGACACGCATGTAGAAAGAACCCGGTTAAGCCTAGAATCGACATTGTTACAACGCCATGGTGAACTCATCCCTAGTTCATTCTCTCCTACTGATTATTTCTCTTACATAATTGTTGCTTTTGTTCACGTTGATTACAAAACCCCCCCTTTAACTACCGGAAACAATTGACGACTAGTCACCTAATTCACTAAAGTCTTAATCTTCACCATATTCTCTGTGGGATTCGACCCCAACCTTTGTTTGGGTTCTTTACTTGACAACGATCGCTTACGCTTCTTTAATTAGAAGTGTAGTTTGAGCGTTATCAGCGAGCTTTTAAGTAATATGAGATAGGAATAGGAAGGAATGATGATCATTATAGTACGTTCACATTTCTTCCCATAATATCCATAAGGATATCTCCATTTCTCTATATTTTACATCAGGCCAAGCAACCAAACAAAATAATGACAGTATGCAAATAGCACTGAACAAAGCTAGATAAGCTGCACAACGTAAGCGTTGGAATTTAAGCAAAGTTTTTGGACAGTATTATAACAGCTAAAGTGACTAGGGAATGGGTTAATCTTTGACCATTTGCAAGTGAAGAGCAAGTGTAAATGATAAACACGATAAAACGTCCATCCTTTACCCCCATATGTTCATAAGAACAACTCTTTATTCCCATACTCTAAAGTGCACATCAAAACCACTGCTTTGTTAGAATTTTAGATTCAAACAAGAGAATAAACATTATGAAATTTAATCAGTCCATATGAAACATGCATAAAACGAGAAAATGGCAAAACAAAAAATAAGAAAAAGTAAAAATAGAAGCGCCGTTACCTCTTTTTCAGCAGCAAACTGAGACGACGAGTTACCGGGATGAGTTTCTACACTCTTGACTATTCTCCCAACAAATTTTACAAAAAGATGCAGAGAGAACTTGAGCAAAATATCTATGGATGTTTAAAAGTTCTAAATTTAAGATTGTAAAGATAACTTCCGATTTAGGTTGGAATTTCTTAATTTTTCAATAGTAAGAATAAAAGACCCTCTAATACTATGAAAATCTCAAGAAAAGGAGTTTCAAACTCTAAAATCCTTAGTTATCAATACGGGGTTTCAACTTCAAAAACCTCAGAAAAATGATAGCCAACACTCATGTATTTATAGTCGAAAATAATGGTTTGAATTCAAAATTAGCCATTTCAGGGGGGGGGGGGTGAGAGATTGATTGAAGAAAAACATACCCCTAAAAATTTGAATTTGATCTTGATGGCCTCTTACTTGGTAGATTTTGGGCGAGAAATACGCCACCTTGAATTGAAAGTCAACAATGAAGGCTCTGACAGAGTTAATAAGGGCGGTGGTTAGGTTTCTGAGGTTCTGGGCGAGGTTTGTTTATAATAATAATAATAAACTATATTTTTTTTGAGTTTTTATATATATGAGACATGACATTAATAGTTATTGTATTCTTAAAGCAAAAGAAGTTAATAGTTAGAGCTAGAAAGCAAATAAAATAATAATATTATTACTGTTTATTTTTTTTCAAAATTATTATAACAAAGTCAAATTTACTGAAATTAATACGATAAAATAAAAAAATTATTTGTTAAAGCACTTAAAACTGAAAAGCATCAAGAAATTGATTGTAGGGAAAAGAAGAGCCAAAATTGAGTGTCAACACTACCCACGCGATCGTGATGGTCAAAAAGCTAGACCATCGCGAACGCAACGGCCACCTCACGATCGCAATGACCAAGCTGGTCTGGAATAGACAACAACAACCAACAATTCTCAAAGGCTAAAAAGTCACTGGAAGGAACCTCGGGATTCATTTATACCAGCAATCCTTCTATGCGGATACCCCTTTTTTACTCTCAATCATTGCCGAGAAGAGAAAATGGGAACCCTGTGATAAAAAACCAACCATTCTACCCTACCACAGACTGCATTTTGGACTCAATGGAATTGATGAAACTCCCAACAGAGATTATTTTAATAAAAAGTGGGCCCCATGCCCAAAACTAATTTTTATCAAAACAGAATTCAAAGGCCAAAAATAAGTCCAGAAGCCTCGAGACCCGAACCAAAAGTACCTCTAGTCCAAAGTCGGTATTCCAGAGCTAACAACACTTACATAATTTTCATCCGAGACCGTCTTCTCCGAATGTTGACCAAAGTCAACCCTGAAAGCTAAACTGGCCTGAAAACACAGAAAATAAGACAAAACCAAATCGAAAGTTTCCAGACCCTGACCAAGGGTCCCATTAAACCAAAATCCCCACTCTGGAGCTAACGGAACTGTCAGAATTTGATTTCGAGTATGTTTACCAAGAATATTGACTGAAGTCAAGGATTTCCTAAGTTCAAGTTCTAAAATAGGGAAATGGCCATAACGAATTAACGAATGGCCTGGGCACAAACCCGTCAGTCCCGACAAGTCATAAATGATCTGTAGCCACTGCGAAAAAGCTTAAAATGCAAAAAAAACACGAAAAATAGAAAATAACCTTGAGGGTCATTACAATAATATTTTTAAGTATAGATATAATATGAGAAACAAAGATGATGTGTTGTTGTCTCTTATCTTGATAATATTTCTTCATAAATGATGTTTTTAGTATATGTTTCTTTCATTTCTATCATTTCGATTGACTTTTCATGATTAAAATTTTATTATAGACAATGATATTATTTTTTCAAGTGTAACATATAATTGTCAACGTGTAAAATTAGACTACGATAAATATAGTCTAATGTCTATTTTTATTTGAAATTATGCTTTATTTATTATCGTTATAAATTTTAAATATATTAATTATTATTTTTTCAAATGAATTTTAAAGCACATCCTTCATTTTTAGAGAGTAAAGTTGAATCTGAATGACTACATGTGTGGAGATTCATTAACCCATTATTATTTTGCATGTATAATATCGCAGTGAAAACTGTTTCATACTATTTTATATTATTACATAAGTATTTTAATGATTCAAGTTTCTCTATAATATTGTGGGTGCTTTTTTGTTTAATTGCTAGACCGAGCGCATTGAAAAAACATTTGCAATCTTGGTATATATACATTTTGTTGTACTATCTAATACTGTTATTATAAAATTGTAATGACCCTTCTAGTCATTCTCATGTTGTTGCCTTTCTTGTACTGTTAGAGTATGCCTGTAGCGGCTCTAAGTCATTTATGACTTGCTGGTACCGGTAGTTTGGTGTCCAGGCCATTTGTTTGGTCTTTTTGGCCGTTCCTGGATTTAGAGCTTCAACTTTGAAAATTGTTGACTTTGGTCAACATTCTTAGCTATCGTGCTTGGAATCAAATTTTGACAATTCTATTAGCTCCGGAGTGTAGACTTTGGCTTTGGAGGACCTTTTGTCGGGATTCGAGAGTTATTCAACTTGAAATTCTCTCTCGTTTTGTGTATTTAGGCCAGTTAGGCTTGTTTGAATGACTTGGGTCAACATTTGGGGAAGACAGCCTCGGATAGAAATTCCATCACCGCTGTTAACTTCGAAACATCAAGTTTAGGCTAGGGGGATCATTGGTTCAGGTCCCGAGGTGACCCGGACTCATTTTGGATGCTCGGTTGGCTTTAGCTAGTGTTGACTTGGATCAGCAATCCTCCGAAATGACCTCGTATGTGAGTTTCTCGATTCTGTTGACTTCAGAACGTCTGTTTTACTCTAATAGCATATTTGGTTTTTGAGTATCGAGTTTCGATTGTGCCCAGAACACCCTGTAGAAGTTTTGGCTGTTGCTGGTTTTCTGCAGCAGAAATTGTTCAGTGCCAACGGCGCTGACTTGTGATTTCCTTCAGCTCCAACGGCTCCCGGGCAGCGCCACTGGCGCTGACCTGCGTCCAGCCCCTATAAATCTTTCCTCCTCTGAGTTTTCAGCTCTAATTCTTGTTTTCTCCCAACTCCAAACTGAAAATCCTCTCTACCAAATTGCTCTTATCATTTCATAGACTTGGGGAAATCATTTGTTCATCAAAAATCCATTCTCCCTTGATAGTTGGTAAGTCTACTTCCCCAAGCTTACTCTTCTCCCTTTTCTAAAAATATCCATTATTGCTATTTCTCAAAGCTTGGAACTTTCTTGTAGAAATTGCCCTCTTAAGCTTTGCATGATTGTGGGTTCGGAGTTTTACCTCATTAGCTTGTCTTTTCGTTGTGGTAAGTATCTTTGGATTAAATTCCGGATTTATTTCTTGATTTTTTCATCCTTAAATCCTTACTTGGTGGGATATTTTGATGCCCCAATTGCTATCCGTGTTTGCTCAAATTTTGAGCATGTGCTCCTGGGATGGTAAGGAACACATGGGTATGTTCCGTTTTTAGTTTTGAGTTGTGGGATCCACGGGCCCGTTTGTGACCCAAATTTCAACCCGGCTATTATTATAGAAATATGGGTATCGTTAGTCTTGTTTTGACATATAGATTATTGTATTGATAGTGGTTTCACGACTTGGAGCTTCTCGGAGCAATTCGAGCCTGAACAATGCCGTCCCCCTAGCTATTCATCGGATGATAGGTAGGTTATAACTTTCCCTACCTAGACTCTGCATATATAGGGTATAACTACATTAATTAGTATCCTTAGATGGGTTGTTTTAGGTTGGTACCCAAGACGTTGCCCGTCGTTTCTGTCCGTTTAATTCATAAGTTGATTGTAGTATTTGTGTAGTATTGTATATTACCCTTGCGGTCTTGTGTGGCCTTGTATTGACTCTGAAACATAGATGGTGGGTTCTTTAGGAATGTCTGCGAGTCTCGAACATAGAGTTATCCTTTTAGGATGGTTATATTTGCTGTAGAGCTGTTGAGCCTGTGCAAGGCTGGTAGGAATTATTTTTGAGCCATTTTGGGCTACTCTATTGTTTGCGAGCATATCATACATGAAAAAGGTTTTCCCTGCATGTTTTACTACATATTTGGCTTCGAGCCTACTATAATTGATTTTCTAAACTTTGCATGGCCCCAAGGGTCCATTTTCAGTATTATGACTTGAAAGGGTTTTGAAACTGGCTTTTATGAAACCTCTTGGAGAAAAGAGGATATTATGACGACTTGATCCCCAATTTTTATACTTATACTTGACTCGGTGAAGCTAGGTGCTAGAGTTGTTTTACTATCATTTTAGACCTGGCTATGCTCTTGGTACCTTTGATAAGGGTTATTGAGAATTGATTACTGATTTAAACCCAGATACACTTCAGGCACCCTGTGATAGGTTTTTGAGATTACTACAACTGATTTAGACCCGGGTCAAAGTCGGGAATGTACTACGAGGTTATCCCATTAGCTGACCCAACCCGGATACCAACCCGGTATATTTTCTTCTTCTTTTTCTCCTTTAAACCACCACCTTCACTTTATTCTCCCATATTTAGATGCGGCTTCCAGATATATAGTTTGAGGTGAGTTATGCAATGATTGTAAACCTTTATTTGAGTATAAGGCCAAACGGAGCCTCGTGTAGTATTTTTTGAGCATTGTATCTGTTGTGACACTCTATGAAGCGTAGTTGCATGTATTCTGGCTTGCTGACAGGTTCCCTATAGGCATATTTACAAAGAAAACTCTGCTGAAATTTCTGAAAATTTTGAGAGTTAGCCAAATTTTAAGGCCCTATGATGAAAAAGGTGAAGTAGAAAATGATTTGGTAATCTCATGGATAAATATGGAACTTAAAGTAAGATATAAGCATCATTCGAGGACGAATGATCCTAAGTGGGAGAGATTGTAGGGCCTCGAGAAAATTCCAAATACAAGTTTATTGCTTTAAACAAACTTATCGTGTAATCTATAAAGAATTACGTGGATATATCTAAAGGATAATGGTAGTGTGGATATATAATTGTGGTGCATATAATTGTACATTTAGTTGCTAAAGGGGCCTAATCCCTGATTATTTTAAAAAAAAGAGAAAAGAAAAAGGAAGGAAAGAGTGAAAAAGGGGGGAAAGGGTATTAAGTAAAAAAGGGAAACATTTGGGGTACTGCTTCGTGCATAGCAGCAATGACACTATTAGTGCTCTTCTTCATTCATTCTTCTTTTCTTTCAATCCACTCCATTAAAGAAAAAAATTGGAGTAAGAAGGAGAGTTGGAAAGGAAAAATTATACCCACATCTTTAAGGAGATTAGAAATTAAGTTAATTTTGGTGCCAACTCAAGGAATTTTCAAGAGCTAAAGTTGGAATTTGAACTCCAAGAGGTAAATTATTCATTCTATTCCCTAATATGATTATGAATAAGTAATTGAGGACATTTGATTTTAATTTTTATTAGCTATTGAAATGGTTTTTGATTATTGGGGTTCTTGAAAAGGGAAAAAGATAAAATTATGAGAAAAATGGAGTTTTGGGGTGTTGCTATTGATGTGAAGATTTAATATCGAATTTTATAAGATGGAAAATAAGAAATTCACTCCAAACTATGATTATGGAGTTTGATTAAACCTTGGGTGTAAGTGGAAAATATTGGAATGAATTGTTAGGTGAACCTACGGGTTATTAATGAATACATATATGTTTTATGTATGTAGTTATTTGGGTTGATCCCGTAAGGGCTACACGAGGTGTGCTGGATTATTGGAAGCTCATGGTACCAGTACTAGCTAGGAAAGCACCCGAGGTATGTGAAGCTAAAACTTCTTTCTCCATAAGGCACCACCCTGTGTCACATGTTCCCTCTATAAAGTTCAAATAGCCTAAATGAAGAACGAAAATAAAGTTTTAGTTGATTTACGCCATTCTCTTATTTAATTATTAAATCTTACACGTACTCTTATTGCTCCCTTCGCATCAACTTTCTTAATATTTCACATGATCATAAGTGTCTTTTCTTGAAATTCTTATAATTCACCCGATGTGGTCTTATATATGTGTCACGTGCTATAAATGAAATAAATGGCCATAACATAATTACATTAGCTTATGTGACAACCTATTTGTTATAGCCATAAGTTAAAGCAAGAGCTAGCGCTCAGATAGTGATATTATATTCGGAAAGTTAAGTATTATATAGAGACCTTACTTAAATAGTTTGACAATTCTTATCATAGATTATATGCCATAGGCCCTTTTAAGGCGTATATGATAAAAGATAGTGACGGGAAGGTATTCATAGGTTCTACTTGACACACTCACACAACATTATTCTGTGCACAAGATTGAGACTAGAACCTTATAGTGAGCCTGAATATTATGGCGCACCCGCCCTCGTGGCACTATTTTGTATTTGGAGTCAGCTGGAACGTCATGTACTAGTTTCCCCTGACTCGAGCCAATATATGGCATATGTGGCTTGCGGACAGACCCTTATAGTGAGCCCTCAAAGGGCGTACCTCGTATCAGATCGCGATTATAGTTACGTGTATAAAATCATAGAAATAAGTACTTGAGCAACATATGCTTTATACGTGACTTAGATATCCTTCGGTAGGCCATCACATGATCATTTATATTAAATATAGTGTAGGTACATCACCTAGGCAAGCCATAGGGGCTATATTATAATAAATGCTTCTTTGAGTGTTATATGAAGAACTAATAAGGTTAATGCATATGTTACAATTTTATATCGTAAATCTATTACTTGTATGCTCATAATTCTTTCGTTTTGACATTTGATTCATATGAGCTTCTATATTTGTCTACTTGTTATTCAGTCTGCTTTATATACCAGTACATGTTATATAGGTACTGACGTCCCTATGTTTGGGGAGCTGTATTTTCTTATAAATACAGGGTCAGGTTCATAGGGGAGCAGACGCCCGCATTAGGTTCTTTTGCCATCTTCAACTGATATTTTGGTGAGCTTCATTTCCATCTGGAGACAGATTATGTATAGATCTCTAGTTGGGTACATCGGGGCATGTCCTGACTAGTTGTTAGTAGTGTAGCATTTTGTACTCTTTAGACGCTTCCTAGATATTATCTAGTGCCACATTGTATAGTTTTTGTAAAAATGACTCCATGGTATATATATGCATCATATGTTAGTTTTACGCTCGTTTATTGGTTGGTGACTTTGTATTTGTCACAGATTACTCATAAAGCAGGTGGTCATATGGTTCTTGTTCACCCCTTTATTTTGGGGTGTGACAAACTTGGTATCAGAGCGTAGGTTTAGTTGTCCCAGGGAGTCTAGGAAGCCGTGTCTAGTAGGACCTTAATTATCAATATGTTGCGCGCCATATTTATAATTAAGGGACTGCGTGGGCATTTAGGAATTTAGCTTTCATTTGTAATCTAGATCGTGCGATAGAGCTAAGTCATAGAAAGTTACTTTTGACTCATATTCTGCTTATTTGTGATACAGATCATGTCTGCTACAGATAAGGATAAAGTAGCCCAAAGGGTCACTACAAGCATAACTCAGGAGGCAACCACTGCAGGGCAGTCTCCAGTATTAGGGGATCGACTAGGACTCAAGAGAATTTGCTAGGTCCTATGCCTCCAGGTTCTCAAGTGCCCAGAATAGAAGGACCTGCAGGGGTTCATGCACCTCCAGGTGTTCCAGCAGTAGTTCCTATATGGCCACCAGGTCCCTTAGAGCAGGATCTTAGAGGAGCGATACAGGTTTTCACACAGTTGGTAGTCGCTCAGGCTCAGAGACAGAATGTGGAGGTCCTTGTTGCTGCTCAAGGAGAGGTAGCCGGGTCTAGGATTCAAGATTTCCTTCGTATGAATCCTCCTGTGTTCACAGGCTCTAGCATTGCAGAGGACCCTCAACAATTCATTGATGAGACTCATAGAATTTGTAAGGTGATGCGGGTATCAGAGATAGATTTCGTTGAGTTGGCCTCTTATCAATTAAAAGATGTTGCTGTATCTTGGTATGAGATATGGGAAACTTCGAGGGGCCAGAATGCTCCCCCACCGGTCTGGACAGACTTGTCAAGGGACTTCATGGATCATTTCTTGCCATTTGAGCTCTGACAGGCAAAGGTGGATGAGTTTCTGCATTTAGAGCAGCGTGATCTCAGTGTCAGAGAGTACAACTTATGATTTACGCAGTTGTCTAGATTTGCTCCAGAGTATGTTAGTACTCAGGCATCAAGGATTCATAAATTTGTGCGTGGACTTGCGGGTCGCTCTTGAGGGATAACATTTCTGCTGCTGCTCTGAATAGAGATTTGTATATAGAAAGGATTATGGCATATGCTCAGCAGTTAGATGAGGATCAGCGTAATCGTGAAATAGATGACGAGAGGGAACAGATCAAGAGAGCCAGGATGGCTGGCCAGTATCAAGTGAGCAGTGGAGCTTCCACTAGTAGGAGGCCACCTAGGCAGACTCAGTCGGTGACATGCTCCACAGCTAATTTTCCAGCTCGATATTCGAGATATAGACATGAGTAGGGTCAGACTTCTAGAGCACCAGGCCCACGGCCTCAGAGGGATACTAGTCAGGGATTACCACCTCGACCTACATGTAGACAGTGTGGCCGAGAACATGGAGGAGAGTGTCGGCATGGTTGAAATGCCTGTTATTAGTGTGGTATAGAAGTTTATATGGTACGAAATCATCTGCGGCTTAGAGATAAAGCCAGAGGTGATAGATCACAACCTACAGGATCTGCATCAGCCTCATCATCATCAACACCTTATTCTTCTCGTGGTCCTCAGGCACCAGCAGATAGAGAATCTGGTAGAGGCAGAGGGACTGGTTCTAGTGCTGGCCCAAATCATGTATATAGACTAGTTGGTCGGCAAGATTCAGAGGCATCCCTAGACGTGGTCACAGGTACTCTATCCATCTTATCATATGATGTATATGCCTTGATAGACCCAGGAGCTACCCTATCATATACTACTCCATTTATTGCTACAAAGTTCAGAATAGAGCCAGAGTTGTTACATGAACCATTTGCAGTGTCAACTCCAGTAGGAGAGACTATCATAGCTAGGCGGGTCTATTATAATTGTGTAGTGACCATATGTGGCCGTGATACATTGGCTAATATAATTGAACTTGAAATGGTCGACTTTGACATCATCATGGGTATGGATTGGCTATCCTCTTGCTATGCTACAGTTGATTGCCGAGCTAAGATTGCCCGATTTCATTTCCCGGGTGAGCCTGTCCTGGAGTGGAAGTGTAATACAATAATGCCTAGAGGGAGGTTTATTTCCTATCTTAAGGAACAAAAGCTTATTCCAAAAGGATATTTATATCACCTTGTTCAAGTAAGAAACCTCGAAGCTGAGAAACATGTGCCAACTCTTCAGTCAGGACTAGTGGTGAATGAGTATCCAGATGTGTTTCCTGATGAACTTCCTGGATTACCTCCTATGAGAGAAATTGACTTTGGTATTGATGTAGATCCCGGTACTAAACCGATATCAATTCCACCTTATAGAATGGCGCCTGCGGAGTTGAATGAGCTAAAGGAGCAGTTGAAAGACTTTCTTGACAAAGGCTTTATCCGACCCAGTATATCGCCTTGGGGTGCACCAGTGTTGTTTGTACGTAAGAAAGATGGTACATTGAGAATGTGTATCGACTACAAACAGCTAAATAAAACTACAATAAAGAATAAGTATCCTCTTTCCTGAATAGATTATTTATTTGACCAGCTACAAGGAGCTAAATACTTTTCAAAGATTGATTTGAGATTCGGTTATCACCAGTCAAGGGCAAGTGAAGTAGACATTCCCAAGACAGCTTTTCAGACAATATATGGGCACTTCGAGTTCTTTGTCATGTCATTGGAGTAACGAATGCTCCAGTATCTTTAATGGATATGATGAATAGGGTTTTCAAACCCTTCCTTGATATGTATGTGATTGTATTTATAGATGTCATCTTAGTATATTCACGTGATGAAGCAGAATATGCAAATCATTTGAGATCAGTGCTACAGACACTCAGAGAACACCAGTTATATGCTAAGTTTTCTAAGTGCGAGTTCTGGTTAAGCTCAGTAGTATTTCTTGGCCATGTGGTATCTGGAGAAGGCATCAGAGTGGACTTTTAAAAGATAGAGGCTGTGAAGAATTGGCCTCGACCAACCACTCCCACAGAGGTACATAGTTTCTTGGGATTAGACGGTTACTACAGGAGATTTGTGGATGGCTTTTCCTCTATTTCTGCCCCATTGACTAAACTGACGCAGAAAGCAGCTAATTTCTAGTGGTCAGATGCTTGTGAAAGAAGCTTCCTGGAGATGAAAGATAGATTGACTACAGTGCCAGTATTGGCCTTACCAGAAGGCACAGAAGGATATGCTGTATATTGTGATGCTTCTGGTGTTGGCCTAGGTTATGTTCTGATGCAGCATGGAAAATTTATAGCATATGCCCCTCGGCAGTTGAAGAAGCATGAACAAAATTAGCCCACTCATGATTTGGAGCTTGCAACAGTTGTGTTTGTGCTTAAAATATGGCACCACTATATGTATGGGGTGCATGTTGATGTCTTTACCGACCATAAGAGCCTTCAATATCTATTCAAGTAGAAAGAGTTAAATCTAAGGCAGAGGAGGTGGATAGAGCTGCTGAAACACTACGATGTCGATATTCTTTACCACCCAGGTAAGGGTAATATTGTAGCAGACGCTCTCAGTCGACTATCTATGGGTAGCCTAGCACATTTGTCACCTATTCAACGTAAGGTAGCCAGAGATGTTCATAAATTTGCCAGCCTAGAAGTTTGACTTATGGACTCCGAAGATGGTGGCATTGTAGTATTGAATATGACAGAGTCATCCTTAGTGGCATTGGTGAAAGAGAAGCAGTATGATGATCCCTTGTTGCTCCAATACAAAGAAGGGATTCATCAGCACTGGATTACAACATTTGAGCTAGCAGGTGATGGCACTTTAAGATGTCAAGGTAGACTATGTGTACCTGATGCAGATGGCCTGAGGCAACAGATTATGGCTGAGGCATATTGTTCTCGTTATTCAATCCATCCGGGCTCTACGAAAATGTATCATGACCTTAAAGAGGTCTACTGGTGGAATTATATAAAGAAAGATATAACAGAGTATATAGCACGGTGCTCCAATTACCAACAAGTGAAAGCAGAGCATCAAAGGCCCGGTGGCCTAGCCCAGACCATAAGCATTCCAGTATGGAAATGGGAGGTTATTAATATGGATTTCATCACAGGATTTCCCTCTTCCTTTCGAAGACATAACTCCATTTGGGTAATAATTGATCGGCTGACAAAATCAGCCCATTTTTTGCCTGTTAAATCCACCAACACAGCTGAAGATTATGCTAAGCTATACATAAAAGAGATTGTTCGCCTACATGGGACCCCAGTGTCCATTATTTCAGACAGAGGTACCCAATTTACAGCTTATTTTTGGAGATCATTCCAAAGAGGCCTAGGCACACAGGTGAATCTTAACACTGCTTTTCATCCACAAACCAATGGTCAAGCCGAGCACACCATTTAGATGCTCGAAGATATTTTAAGAGCGTGTGTACTGAACTTTAAAGGTAACTGGGATGATCATTTTCCCCTAATAGAGTTTGCCTATAATAACAGCTATCACTCCAGCATTGGCATGGCTCCATTTGAAGCTCTGTATGAAAGACGATGCAGATCGCCTATAGGATGGTTCAAAGTAGGTGAGACATAAATATTAGGACTAGATCTAGTCCATCAAGCCATTGAAAAGGTCAAGTTGATACAAGAGCGGTTGAAGACTGCTCAAAATTGACAAAAATCATATACCGATGTGTGACGTAGGGATTTAGAGTTTCAAATTAGTGATTTGGTATTCGTAAAGGTGTCGCCTATGAAAGGCGTTATGCAATTCAAGAAGAAAGGTAAGCAAAGTCCCAGGTATATTGGACCTTATAGAGTTATACGCAGGATAGGCCAGGTAGCCTATGAGGTAGAATTACCTCCAGAGCTGGCTGCAGTGCATCCGGTCTTTCATGTGTCTATGTTGTGCAAATGTTTAGGAGAACCTTCACATGTCATCCCTACAGAAGATATCGAGCTTACTGGAGACTTATCATATGAGGAAGTCCCTGTGGCTATATTGGACCGTCAAGTTCAAAAGTTAAGAACTAAATACATAGCTTCAATTAAAGTACTTTGGAGAAATCATAATGTAGAAGAAGCCACCTGGGAAGCTGAAGCTGATATGAAAACTAAATATCCATACTTGTTCAAAAAACCATCAGAAGGCTCTTAAACTATTTGTTTCCTTTATATGATTGATAACTTATAGTATTTATTCCATTGCTATATGATTCTCTCATGATACGTATAGGTGCTTGATATATGAATATAATTCATGAGACTTGTGGGGATGCGGCTTCCAGATGCAGAGTATGAGGTGAGTTATGCAATGATTGTAAACCTTTATTTGAGTATAAGGCCAAACGGAGCCTCGTGTAGTATTTGTTGTGCATTGTAAATTGTGATGTTCTGTGAAGCATAGTTGTATGTATTTTGGCTTGCTGACAGGTTCCCGATAGGCCTATTAACAAAGGAAACTCTGCCAAAATTTCTGGAAATTTTGAGAGTTAGCCAAATTTTAAGGCCCTATGATGAAAAAGGTGAAGCAGAATATGATTCAATGATCTCATGGATAAATATGGAACTTAAAGTAAGCTATAAGCATTATTTTAGGACGAATGATCCTAAGTGGGGGAGATTGTAGGGCCTCGAGAAAATTCTGAATACAAGTTTATTGCTTGAAACAAACTTATCGTGTAATCTATAAAAAATTACGTGGATATATCTTAAGGATAATGGTAGTGTGGATATATAATTGTGGTGCATATAATTGTATATTTAGTTGCTAGTGGGGCCTAATCCTTGATTATTTAAAAGGAAAAGAGAAAAGAAAAAGAAAGGAAAGAGTGGAAAAGGGGGAAAACGTATTAAGTAAAAAAGGGAAACATTTGGGGTACTACTTCGTGCATAGCAGCAACAACACTATTAGTGCTCTTCTTCATCCATTCTTCTTTTCTTTCAATCCACTCCATTAAAGAAAAAAATTAGAGTAAGGAGGAGAGTTGGAAAGGAAAAATTATACCCACATCTTTAAGGAGCTTAGAAATTAAGTGAATTTTAGTGCCAACTCAAGGAATTTTCAAGAGCTAAAGTTAGAATTTGAACTCCAAGAGGTAAATTATTCATTCTATTCCCTAATATGATTATGAATAAGTATTTGAGGATATTTGATTTTAATTTTTATTAGCTATTGAAATGGGTTTTGATTATTGGGGTTCTTGAACAGGGAGAAAGATAAAATTATAAGAAAAATGGAGTTTTGGGGTGTTGCTATTGATGGGCAGATTTAATATCAAATTTTATAAGATGAAAAATAAGAAATTCACTCAAACTATGATTATGGAGTTTGATTAAACCTTGGGTGTAAGTGAAAAATATTGGAATGAATTATTAGGTGAACCTACATGTTATTAATGAATACATATATGTTTTATGTATGTAGTTGTTTGCGTTGATCGCGTAGGGGCTACACGAGGTGTGTTGGATTATTGGAAGCTTGTGGTACCACTACTAGCTAGGAAAGCACCCGAGATATGTGAAGCTAAAACTTCTTTCGCCATAAGGCACCACCCTATGTCACATGTTCCCTCTATAAAGGTCTAATAGCCTACATGAAGAATGAAAACAAAGTTTTAGTTGATTTATGTGCCATTATCATATTTAATTATTAAAGCTTACACGTACTCTTATTGCTCCCTTTGTATCAACTTTCTTAATATTTCACATGATCATAAGTGTCTTTTCTTGAAATTCTTAGAATTCACCCGTTGTGGTCTTATATATGTGTCAT
Organism: Jaltomata sinuosa; assembly: GCA_003996215.1. Taxonomy (NCBI): domain Eukaryota; kingdom Viridiplantae; phylum Streptophyta; class Magnoliopsida; order Solanales; family Solanaceae; genus Jaltomata; species Jaltomata sinuosa. Next base: position 42,328 of record QJPP01005282.1, read on the forward strand.
ACGCTATAAATGAAATAAATGGCCATATCCTAATTACATTAGCTTATGTGACAACCTATTTGTTATAGCCATAAGTTAAAGCAAGAGCTAGCGCTCGGATAGTGATATTATATTCGAAAAGTTAAGTTAAGTATTATATAGAGACCTTACTTAAATAGTTTGACAATTCTTATCATAGATTACATGCCATAGGCCCCTTTAAGGCATATTTGATAAAAGATAGTGATGGGAGGATATTCATAGGTTCTACTTGATACACTCGCGCGATGCTATTCTGTACACAAGATTGAGACCAGACCCTTATAGTGAGCCCGAACATTGTGGCATACCCGCCCTCGTGGCACTATTTGTATTTGGAGTCTGCTGGAATGTCATGTACTAGTTTCCCCTGACTCGAGCCAATACATGGCATATGTGGCCTGCGGGCAAACCCTTATAATGAGTCCTCAAAGGGCGTACCTCGTATCAGACTGCAATTATAGTTATGTGTATAAAATCATAACAATAAGTATTTGAGCAACATATGCTTTATACGTGACTTGGATCTCCTTTGGTAGGCCATCACATGATCATTTATATTAAATATAGTGTAGGTACGTCAGCTAGGCAAGCCATATAGGCTATATTATAATAAATGCTTCTTTGAGCGTTATATGAAGAACTAATAAGGTTAATGCATAGGTTACAGTTTCATATCATACATCTATTACTTGTATGATCATAATTCTTTCATTTTGACATTTGATTCATATGAGCTTCTATATTTGTCTAATTGTTATTCTGTCTGCTTTACATACCAGTACATGTTATATATGTACTGACGTCCCTACGTTCGGGGTGCTGTATTTTCTTATAAATACAGGGTCAGGTTCACAGGGGAGCATACACCCGCGTTAGGTTCTTTTGCTATCTTCAACTGATATTTTGGTAAGCTTCATTTCCATCTGGAGCCAGATTATGTATAAATCTCTAGTTGGGTACATCGGGGCCTGTCCCGACTAGTTGTTAGTAGTGTAGCATTTTGTACTCTTTAGAGGCTTCCTAGACATTATCTAGTGTCACATTTTATAGTTTTTGTAAAAATGACTCCATGGTATATATATGCATCATATGTTAGTTTTCTACTCATTTATTGGTTGGTGACTTTGTATTTGTCATAGATTACTCGTAAATCAGGTGGTCATATGGTTCTTGTCCGTCCCTCTGTTTTGGGGCGTGACACAATCGGTATCACCAAAAGAGGCGAGCTATAAATCTCACATCCACATCCATAAATGTGGGCTTGCCTGTGCAGGATGAGGGTCTTGCCGAGTTTGAAATCTAATTTGGCCTCGAGGAGATGGAGGAATACTATCTGAAATTTTGAGTGTGTGGCTACAAAAGAAGACTAATATGAGTGGGTTGCTAGTGTCATCGCAGAAGGGACCCCTTTTTGGGCCATATCAAAAGGACTCATCTACCGATCAGATCTTAAGTTTGAAGCTCGGATGTGGTTGGACTTTGTATAAACATGACTTATCCTAACTAGTCACACCACCAAAGTGACTATAGAGTGTAATGACCCTTCCGGTCATTTCCACATACACATTTTTCTTGTGCCGTTAAACCTTGTTGTAGCGGACCCAAGTCATTTAAGGCTTGTCGGGACCGGTAGTTCGGTTCCGGGTCCATTTGTTTGGTCGTATGATAAGTTTTGAAGTCAAGCAAGTCGGCAAAAGTTATCGTAAGTTCTTTAATAAATTTTCTGAACTTTGGGTAAAATGTCTCGGGGCTTTTCTCTCAATATATAAAGAGTTAGAAGTCCCCAAAAATACCAAATCGAAGGTCTACGAGTCTAGTTTCCAACGCACAAAACCTCACATCCAACTGATCTCGGAGTAAAACATTATGACCATTTTACCGTGGACTGTCTGGCAGAAACCGGGTTGCGAACCGGATCGCGAACCGGGTCGGGTCAAACTCGATTTAAAGCCTCAACTTCATATTTTAAAACACCATTTAAGTTCTGAAACAGTGAGAAAACATAAGGGAGGGTTCCAAGAGAGTTCTTGAGTATCAAAATCGTGCGATGATGAATTACGAGTCTAAGCTTAAGAATTTTATTAGCATCGCGCGTATATTTGAAAATATTTTATTTTAAAGTTGAATGTGGTAAAAAGTTATATTATTATTACCTGTTTAAAATATTTTAAAAGTTTATGAAAAATATTTTATTACGATATAATTGTATATGTATTTATTTTATAAGGTTTTTATATATTGTAATATTTTAACGGAGATAGTAAATTTAGTTATGTTAAAAATTATTATTATAATATAGTAGGTTTTATTTGAAATGATTTTCTAATAATTATGGTATATTCAAAAATTATATTTATTTTACCACGAACTTATGCAATACCCGAATATATACATAATCGGGAAAAGAATATATTATGGTGTGACACCAAGATTCCACGTGGAATCAAGGGATGCCACACCAAAATGCATGCTGCCACTTGTCCATTAGGTGGCCATCACTTACCAACAATTAGCTACTTCTGTTTATATTGGAAGTAACAAAGTTCTTTGAACTTTTGGTTTCATTCATTACCCAGTGTAATGTTTGTTAACCGCTCCATATACATACATACGCATACAGAGAAGGGGTTGGTGAAACCAATTATATGTTGACGTTATATTAAATTTTTGAAGGAAATTAATTATCTACGTCAAATTATTCAAGCCCGAGTTCAAGTTTGATTTCGTGTTGTAGCTTTTTCGGAGAGGTTCAAGCTTGTCATCGGACGACAGGTAGGTTACGATTTACTTTCTCTAGACTCCGCATATATAGGATAAAATTGTATTAATGGGCATCCTTGGGTTGGTGTATTAGGTTGGTACCACAGACCTCGACCGCATTATTCATGTCCGCCTACTTTTGTTCCTCCGTTGCTTGCAGTACTTGCCGATATATTTTATTTACCCTTGTGGTCCTGTGCGGCCTTGTTGACTCTGGAACATAGAAGGTGGGATTTTGGGAATGTCCGTGAGTCCCGGGCATAGAATTATCCTTCTAGGCTGGTTATGCTTGCTGAGTAGCTGTGGGCCTGTGCAGGGTCGATAGGTTGATTGTGAGCTGCTGGGCAGCTATTGTGTGTGATCATACCATTTCCAAGCATATAAAGAGGTTTTAAACATGTTTTACTACGGTTTGGGCTTCGAGCCTACTGATACTATTTTCTAAACCTTGCATGGCCCCGGGGGCCCATTTTTGATGGAAATAATTTGGAAATGGTTTGACTTAACTTGTGAATATTCTTGGGCAAGAAAGTAAAATTATGTTTTAAATCATCAGTTTTACGATTAACGCTAGACTCGGCAGGGCCGGGGTGCTAGTTAAGTTTTCTTGTTACTTGAGATGATTTTTAGCCTCGGTCGGACCGAGCACCTGAGATGACTTTCTACTGTTTAGACCCGGTTATGCCCGGGCACCCTTGGAGGGGTTTTTTTGAGATATTTTCCTACTACTTTAGTCCTGGACAGGGTCTGGGCATGCATATTCGAGACTGGGTCTCTATCTTGATACCGGACTTGCTTTCGCACGACATGTTTTGATATTGAGTTTTAGTATGGGGTCTGGGACCTCCATGGACCTTGCCATACGGGCTGCGTGTGCCGGAGGAAGGGTATACAGTGGAGTAGAGGTATACGGGCAGTGTCCTTCCATGGAACCTACCTGCTGGGCCGGATCGGCGCCGGAGGAGGTACATACAGAGATACCATTTCACTTGAGATCTTCATGCATCATATCATTCATTTTTTGAGGCTCCACCCTTGTTTGTTGTTTATTGATTATACACTCCGGTAGTATGGGTTGCCGGAGGGTTTGTTTTCACTTGTTTGTGTTCCTCGGTTGTATAGGCGGCCGGGGGACTGTTGGTAGACTTTTGCTATTTACTTACATAATTGTTCCCTGTCACGGTTAAGTATGAAATTGGTTACTGCTAGACTGTTAGTTTTTGGATTTGAGATTGATATGATTAGTTGAGTTTGATTCATGTCTCTGAGCATGCCTATCATTACTCTTTCTCTCTTCTTCTTACACTTGAGGTTATCGGTATACCGTCCATTTCGTAACTTATATTGTATACACTGTTAATGCAAGGACCCCAGGTGCGTTGTTTCTTACTTTCACCTGTGCCTATGGTGTGTATATTCTGCTTACTAGCCTCACATGTGGTTCTGCTGATTTCCCTCTGGGCTAGTTCCTGTGTACCTTTCGTTGATTTCTGTGACTGCTTGCTTCTATTCTGTCTGTTACTACGCTTTTATCTTATATGTGCCCAGTCGGCCTATGATACCTACTGGGTACCTTATGCTTCGCATTTGGTGCTCACCCCTACCCCTGCATCTTTGGGTGCAGATCCTAGCGTGGGCCATCGCCGTTAGATCGCTGTGATTCGTGCTTGGAGATCTGTTAGGGACTACTTCAGGCTGAGGGTGAGCTCTTGGCGATCGGAGTTTAGCTTTAGTTTATCTTTTGCTTCATGTACTCTATTACCATTCAGAGACATCTGTATATATTGTTTGGATCGTTTGCACTCCATGTATGTAGTTTTGGCTCTACACTATGATACCAGGTCTTGGGGTTTGGTTTAGTTTCCGCATATGTATATATTTATAGTCCTTTTATCTGTTCTCTTCGTCTCGTTCTCTTATTTGTTAGATAGTAGCCCATTACTAATTGTTCTGGGCTACAGGGATTGGTTCACCTACCGGGGGTTGTAGGTGCCATCATGACTGAGAAATTGGGTCGTGACAACTTGGTATCAGAGCTTTAGGTTCACCGGTGTCATCGGTATAGAAGCCAATGTCTAGTAGAGTCCGGCGGATCGGGGAGGAGACGTCTATACTCAATCTTTGGGAGGCTATAGTGACATTTTAGGAATTTGACTCTTTTATTGCTTCTGTGTCATGCGTAGAACCCTTGAAGTTTCTGGAGATCTCATTTATTCTACTTCATTCTTCCGCAGATGGTTCATACGAGATCATCGGCATCACGCGGAGATGAGCCTCCCACTCCAGCTAAGGGTCGAGGACGCCCTCGATCAGTGGTACCTGCTAGAGCTGCTAGAGTGGAGATAGATCCCGAGCGGCATGTGGATCAGGGGGAAGCCCAGGTACCACCAGCTCCAGTACCATCTCCAGTACCAGCTCCAGTGCCCACTTCTGTGCCATCTCCAGCCGCAGCTCAGTCTCCAGATATTCGGGGATTACTATTACAGCTTTTGGGTGTGATTGGAGAGCGGCCTTCTGAGGTAGCGCAGACATCCGCTCAGGGGGCAGCCCTGGGTGCACAGAGCTCAGGAGCGCAGCCTGCTACTATGGCTCCCGTGCGGAGGTCATTCCGGTTCCATCTGTTGCACAGCCTCTTGCTCCTCGCCCAGTTATGACAGAGTTAGAGCAGAAGACGTTGGGTAGGTTTTTGAGGTTAGCACCTCCGAGGTTTGCTAGTACTTCTGGACAGGATCCACATGACTTTATTACTACCTGTGAGGAGATGTTGCATCATTTGGGTTTGTTGGAGACTCACGGGGTTGGTTATACTACCTATCAGTTGGAGGGCCCAACGAAGTTATGGTGGAGGGCTCAGGTTGCTTGTAGACCACCATCGTCACCTCCTTTGACCTGGTCTGAGTTTTATGAGGCCTTTATGGCCAAGTTCCTACCCTAGAGTGATCGCGAGCGTCACAGGGAGCAGTTTACTCACTTTGTGCAGGGGTCTACGACTATCTCGGAGTATGAGACCCGTTTTCATCAGCTAGCACCGTTTGGAGCTATGATCATTCCTACCAAGGCAGATAGGATTCGCAGATTTGTATGGGGTTTGAGGCCAGAGATCAGGCAGCCAGCTGAGATATTGATGCCAGTGGTCGGTCATTTCAGGCTATCACAGACTATGCCCGCACTGTGGAGGAGTTGCAATGACATGATCAGGGGTCCAGAGATAAGAGGCCTCGACATCAGGGTGTCTATAGTGGTTCCAGATATGGTGGTAGAGGTCCTGGCCAATGGAGCCAGAGTTATCAGCCACAGCAGCACCAGGGTCAGTCTAGCCGACCGGTTCAGGCTTCCCATCAGACTTTCGGTAGTACCCAGTTTGAGCAGGGTCAGAGCAGCCATCAGGGCTATGGCAGCCAGTTATCGAGGCGTACAGTTTCTGGGGCATCAGGTCATGGTGGTCATACGGGGTCTGTTGGTTCATCTCGACTGAGTAGGCCGTCAGGGGCTTGTTTTACTTGTGGTGCGATTGGTCATTTTGCTAGAGATTGCCCTCAGCAGGGTACAATTCAGTTGGCAAAGCTTTTACGAGCAGTTCAGCCTCCGGCTAGAGGGGGTGGTCGTCAGAGTAGAGGTGGTGCTCTGCGAGGCAGAGCAGGTGGTAGGGATGGCGGTCGGGCAGGTGGAGGTCGTCGTCAGTTTTATGCGGTCCCTAGGAGACCAGAGGCAGAGGCCTCAGATGCTGTGATTACAGGTACGATTTCTGTGTGCCATCAGTCTGCTATGGCTTTATTTGATCCTGGATCCACTTGTTCATATGTATCTACCTACTTTGTGCCTTGTTTGGGGTTGGCTAGTGAGCCATTATCTATTCCTATTTCTGTTTCAACCCCAGTAGGAGATTCTTTAGTAGTGGATCAGATTGTGAGATCCTGTATGTTATCTGTTGGTGATTCAGAGACTTGGGGTGATTTGATGATTCTTGATATGCTAGATTTTGATGTGATACTGGGCATGGACTGGTTATCCTTTCACCGTGTGGTTTTGGATGTTATGCCAAGACCATTACCATAGCTGTGCCCGGTGTATCCCCGGTTGTGTGGCAGGGTTCTGTTAGCCATGGCACCATCTGGGATCATCTCTTGTCTTCGAGCTAGGAAGTTGATTTCCCGTGGGTGTTTAGCTTATCTAGCGTATGTCCGAGATGTTAGTGCTGAACCTACTTCTCCTGAGTCTGTTTCTGTGGTTAGAGACTTCCTCGATGTGTTTCCTACCGACCTGCTAGGCCTTCCACCTGAGAGAGATATTGATTTTGCTATTGAGCTAGAGCCGGGCACTAGGCCTATTTCTATTTCTCCTTACCGTATGGCTCCTGCTGAGTTGAGGGAGCTTAAGGAGCAGCTCCAGGATCTGTTAGCTAAGGGGTTTATTAGACCTAGTGTGTCACCTTGGGGTGCTCCTGTTCTCTTCGTGAAGAAGAAGGATGGGTCGATGCGCATGTGTATTGATTATCGGCAGCTGAATAGGGTGACAGTGAAGAATAGGTATCCGATGCCGAGGATTGATGATTTGTTTGACCAGCTTCAGGGTTCAGTCGTGTTTTCGAAGATTGATTTGAGGTCCGGCTACAATCAGTTGAGGATTAGGGCGGAGGACATCCCTAAGACAGCATTCAGGACACGTTATGGCCATTATGAGTTCCTGGTGATGTCTTTTGGGTTGACTAATGCCCCCGCAGCCTTTATGAACTTGATGCACAAGGTTCTTGGCCCGTATTTGGACTCATTCGTGATAGTTTTTATAGACGACATCTTGGTATACTCGCGTAGTAGAGATGAGCATGAGCAGCACTTGAGGGTTATACTCCAGACTTTGAGAGATCATCGGCTTTATGCCAAGTTCTCAAAGTGTGAGTTTTGGCTTGAGTCAGTTGCATTCCTAGGGCACGTGGTGTCTAAGGATGGGATTAGGGTTGATCCGGAAAAGATTTCAGCGGTTTGTGAGTGGCCTAGACCTACTACGTTACTGAGGTTCGCAGCTTTATTGGGTTAGCAGGTTACTACAGACGGTTCGTTGAGGGATTTTCTTCCATAGCAGCACCCTTGACTATGCTGACTAGGAAGGATGTCCCATTTCAGTGGTCGGATCAGTGTGAGGATAGCTTCCAGAGGCTTAAGGCCTTATTGACTTCAGCTCCAGTTTTGACTTTGCCGGTTGAGGGTCAGAGCTTCTCCGTGTATTGTGATGCTTCTGGGGTTGGTCTTGGTTGTGTGTTGATGCAGCAGGGTCGAGTAATAGCATATGCGTCGAGGCAGCTGAAGGTTCACGAGCGCAACTACCCCACTCATGACTTAGAGTTGGCGGCGGTAGTTTTCGCGCTCAAGATCTGGAGGCATTACTTATATGGAGTTCACTGTGATATCTTCACCGATCACCGTAGTCTTCAGTATATCACGAGTCAGCGGGAGTTGAACTCGAGACAGAGGAGATGGGTCGAGTTACTGAAGGACTATGACTTCACTATTCTGTATCATCCGGGCAAGGCAAACGTGGTAGCGGATGCCTTGAGTCGGAAGACAGTGAGTATGGGTAGCCTAGCTTCTCTTTCAGTTTCAGAGCGACCGTTGGCCTTGGACATCCAGTCCTTGGCTAACCGTTTGGTTAGGCTTGACTTGTCGGATCCTAGCAGAGTTCTCGCCAGTGTTGAGGTTCGTTCTACCTTGGTTGATCAGATTCAGAGCCGTCAGTTTGAGGATCAGCAGTTGTGTGACCTTCGTGATCGGGTTGTTCAGGGTGAGACCAGTCGGGCTACTCTAGATTCAGATGGGGTTCTGAGGTTTGATAGTCGCCTTTGTGTTCCGAGGATTAGTGATTTGATTCAGTTGATACTTCGTGAGGCACATTGTACTAGATACTCCATTCACCCTGGCACAGCAAAGATGTATAGAGACTTGAGGCAACTTTACTGGTGGAGTGGTATGAAGCGGGATATAGCAGAGTTCGTATCTCGGTGCTTGAACTGTCAGCAGGTTAAGTTTGAGCACATGAGACCTGGTGGTTTGATGCAGCGACTTCCCATTCCTGAGTGGAAGTGGGAAGGGATTACTATGGACTTCGTGGTTGGTTTGCCTCGTACTTCTCGTGGGTTTGATTCCATATGGGTGATTGTTGATAGGCTGACCAAGTCAGCACATTTCTTGCCAGTTCAGACTTCTTATGGAGCAGAGAGGTTAGCTCAGATCTACCTTCGTGAGATTGTTCGGTTGCACGGGGTCCCAGCTTCTATTATTTCAGACCGCGGCACTCAGTTCACATCTCAGTTCTGGAGGGCTATTCAGCGAGATTTGGGTACAGAGGTTCATCTTAGTACCGCTTTCCACCCTCAGACGGATGGCCAGTCCGAGAGGACCATTCAGGTCCTGGAGGACATGCTTCGGGCCTGTATTCTTGACTTTGGAGGTTCATGGGATCAGTTTGTTCCCTTGGCAGAGTTTGCTTATAATAACAGCTTCCATTCGAGTATTGGCATGGCACCTTTTGAGGCTTTGTATGGCAGGCGTTGCAGATCACCTGTAGGTTGGTTTGATGGTTTTAGTGCTGGGCCACAGAGCACAGATATGCTTCGAGATTCCTTAGACCGAGTCCGAGTGATTCAGGACAGACTTCGGGCAGCTCAGAGCAGGCAGAAGAGTTATGCTGATCGTAGGCTTCGTGCCTTGGAGTTTGGTGTCGGTGACTTGGTGTTTCTCCGGGTATCGCCCATGAAAGGCGTGATGAGATTTGGTAGGCGGGGCAAGCTTAGCCCCAGGTACATTGGGCCGTTTGAGATTCTGCAGAGGGTTGGTAGCGTTGCCTATCAGTTAGCCTTACCTCCGATGTTTTCAGCTATACATCCTGTATTTCATGTTTCGATGCTGCGTCGGTATGTATCAGATGAGTCTCATGTATTGCAGTGGGATTCAGTTCAGTTGGATGAAGGTTTAGCCTTTGTTGAGGAGCCGACAGCTATTGTGGCCAGAGATGTCAGGAGATTGAGATCTCGAGAGATCCCGGTTGTTAAGGTTCAGTGGAGGCACCGTCCAGTCGAGGAGGCTACCTGGGAGACCGAGAGAGATATGCGGGATCAGTATCCGCAGCTATTTTAGCCTTCAGGTACCCCCTTGACCTTGACTTTCGAGGACGAAAGCCCTTTTTTAGTAGTGGATGATGTAATGACCCTTCCGGTCATTTCCACGTTTAAGTTTGAAGTCAAGCAAATCGACAAAAGATATCGTAAGACCTTTAACAAATTTCCTGAACTTTGGGTCAAATGTCTCGGGGCTTTTCTCCCAATATATAAAGAGTTAGGAGTCCCCCGAAATACCAAATCGAAGGTCTACGAGTCTAGTTTCCAACGCACAAAACCGCACGTCCAACGGATCTCGGAGTAAAGAGTTATGACTGTTTTACCGCGGACTGTCTGGCAGAAAATGGGTTGCGAACCGGGTTGCGAACCGGGTCGGGTTAAACTCGATTTAAGCCTCGACTTCACGTTTTAAAATGCCATTTCAGTTCCGAAACAGTGATAAAATATAAGGGAGGATCCCGAGAGAATTCTTGAGTATCGAAATCGTGCGTTGGCGAATTACGAGCCTAAACTTAAGAATTTTATTGGCCTCGTGCGTGTATTTGAAATATTTATTTAAAAGTTGAATTTGGTACAAATTATATTATTATTGCCTTTTCAAAATATTTTAAAGGTTTATGAAAAATATATTTGATACATTATAAGTATATATGTATTTATTTTATAAGGTTTTTATACTCCGTAATATTTTAACGGAGATAGTAAATTTAATTATGTTAAAATTTATTATTATAATATAGTAGGTTTTATTGGAAATGATTTTCTATCAATTATGGTATATTTAAAGTATTATATTTATTTTACCACGAATTTATGCAATACCCGAGTTTATACCTAACGGATAGAAATTGGTTGCCACCTCCACCCCCACGTGTAAGTGGAAGATGAAGGCAGCAGTAGTATATTGAGTAGTGGCATTTAGAGTTGGCAGGATAATTAGCAATTGCTCGCTAAATGCTGCCAATTCATTTAAGTGCCAATTCACTTTAAGCAATTAGCACTTGCTGCTAAATTGCTGCCAACGATTGATGATACTTCTTGAAATATAATTGTGGTAAAATTACCACAGTACATTAATTATCTACGTCAAGTTATTCCGTCCCAAATCCGATTCCGATTTCGATTTAGTTTTGGATTTTCTCGGAGTGGTTCGAGCTTGGACATCGTTGTTCCAGCAGCTTGTCGTCGGACGACAGGTAGGTTACGGTTTAATTTCCCTAGACTCCGCATATATAGAATAAAATTGTATTAATGGGCATCCTTGGGTTGGTTTATTAGGTTGGTACCACAGACCTTGACCGCTTTATTCATGTCCGCCTACTTTTGTTCCTCCGTTGCTTGTAGTATTTGCCGGATATATTTTATTTACCCTTGTGGTCCTGTGAGGCCTTGTTGACTCTGGAACATAGAAGGTGGGATTTTGGGAATGTCCGCGAGTCCCGGGCATAGAATTATCCTTCTAGGCTGGTTATGCTTGCTGAGTAGCTGTGGGCCTGTGCAGGGTCGATAGGTTGATTGTGAGCTGCGGGGCAGCTATTGTGTGTGATCATACCATTTCCATGCATATAAAGAGGTTTTATCCATGTTTTACTGTGGTTTTGGCTTCGGGCCTACTGGCACTGTTTTCTAAACCTTGCATGGCCGGGGGGGCCCGTTTTTGATGGAAATGATTTGGAAATGGTTGATTTCACTTGTGGTTTAAAATCATCAGTTTTACGATTATCACTAGACTCGGCAGGGCCGGAGTGCTAGTTGAGTTTTCTTACTACTTGAGATGATTTTTAGCCTCGGTTGGACCGAGCACCTGAGATGACTTTTTACTGTTTAGACCCGGCGACGCCCGGGCACCCTTGGAGGGGTTTTTGAGATATTTTCCTACTATTTTTAGTCCTGGACAGGGTCTGGGCATGCATATTCGAGACTGGGTCTCTATCTTGATATCGAGACTGGGTCTCTATCTTGATACATGTTCTGATACTGAGATTTGGTATGGGGTCTGGGACCTCCATGGACCTTGCTATCCGGGCCAGGGGCTACGGGCTGCGTGTGCCGGAAGAGGGGTATACGGGGGAGTAGAGGTATACGGGCAGAGTCCTTCCATGGAACCTACCTGCTGGGCCGGATCGGCGCCGGAGGAGGTACATACAGAGATACTATGGCACTTGAGATCTTCATGCATCATATCATTCATGGTTCGAGGTTCCACCCTTGTTTGCTGTTTGCTGATTGTACGCTCCGGTAGTATGGGATGCCGGAGGGTTTGTTTTCACTTGTTTGTGTTCCTCGGTTGTATGGGCGGCCGGGGGACTGTAGGTAGACTTTTGTTATTTACTTACAGAGTTGTTCTCTATTATGGATAGTATGAGGTTGGTCACTGCTAGGACTGTTAGTTTCTGGATTGAGATTGTTATGATTAGTTGGGTTGATTCATGTCTGGAGCATGCCTATTATTACTCTTTCTCTCTTCTTCTTACACTTGAGGTTACCGGTATACCGTCCATTTCGTAAACTTATTTTGTATACACTGTTGTTGCAAGGACCCCAGGTGCGTTATTTCTTACTTTCACATGTGCCTTTGGTGTGTATATTCTGCTTACTAGCCTCATATGTGGTTCTGTTGATTTCCCTCTGGGCTAGTTCTTGTGTACCTTTCGTTGATTTCCGTGACTACTTGCTTCTATTCTGTCTATTACTGCGCTTTTATCTTATATGTGCCCAGTCGGCCTATGATACCTACTGGGTACCTTATGCTTCGCATTTGGTGCTCACCCCTACCCCCTGCATCTTTGGGTGCAGATCCTAGCGTGGGCCATCGCCGTTAGATCGCTGTGATTCGTGCTTGGAGATCTGTTGGAGGACTACTTCAGGCTGAGGGTGAGCTCTTGGCGATCGGAGCTTAGCTTTAGTTTATCTTTTGCTTCATGTACTCTATTACCATTCAGAGACATTTGTATATATAGTTTTGGTTTATTTTGCACTCCATGTATGTAGTTTGGCTCTGTACTATGATATCAGGTCTTGGGGTTTGGTTTAGTTTCCGCATATGTATATATTTATATACTTGTTATCTATTTTATTCGTCTTGTTCTCTTACTTGTTAGATAGTAGCCCATTACTAACTGTTCTGGGCTACAGGGATTGGTTCACCTACCGGGGGTTGTAGGTGCCATCATGACCGAGAAATCGGGTCGTGACAGATATATCTCAAAACAATTAATAGACAATAAAATATCAATAGCTGAAACACCAGGATATATAGAAAGAACACTCATAGGAACGGTAAAATTATGGTTACAAAATTTAACAAACGAAAGTCTAGAAACATTAAGAAGTAATAAAACATACGATGGAACAGATGCCACAACAGCTACGGAAATATTATTTAAATATGAAATAGCAATAAGAAATGAATTTAGTAGTATGACGACGGAAATAGAAGAACAAAATAAAGAAAAAATTATAAACAGAAATTTAATGTCAAAATTAGCAATATGTAATATGTGCTATCTAGATGAATACACTTGTGCATTTAAACATTATTATTACAAAGGAACATATAATCCAGATGAAAGTAAAGAAATAAGAAAATTATATTTTACTAAATTACCAGAACCTTTTAGTTCAAAAATAATAAAAAATTGGAATGAAGCAGAATTAGTAGATACTCTAGGAGCTCGAATAAAATTTTTACAAAATTGGTTTATGGAATTATGTGAAAAATACAAAGAAAATATTAAAATGGGTAAAATATTGGTAAGAAATTTAGCATGTTGTAAAGATAGAACAGCACCCCAATTCGGATGCACAGATAAATATTATAAAAAACATAAGAAAATAAAAAGATATAGTAGTAAATATAAACCATATAAATCAAAATATAAGTATAAAAAACCAAGAAGAAGATATTATGTAAAAAATTACAAATATAAAAAACCATATAAAACAAAGAAAAAATTAACGGAATGTACTTGTTACAATTGTGGAAAACTAGGACACTTAGCTAGAGATTGCAAATTACCAAAAAATCCAAAGAAAAAACAAATTACCGAAATAATAATAGGAGATGATAAATATACACAAATAGAATATATAGATTATGAATTAGAGAGTGAAGACAGTATATATGAATTATCAGAAAATGAATTATCAGAAAACGAAAGCGAAAACGATATAAATAATGATATAGGAGAATCGGAAGAAGAAAATTATGACTGAAAAAGATATAAGGATAATACAACAAGAAGAACACCAAGATGAACAATCCTCAGAACAAAAAATAATATTTGACACCAATATATTTGAACAAATAAAGGGAAAAGAATTAGATCTAAACATAGATAAAATATTAGAGGTACCAACAATAAAAAATTGGTTTAAAAGACAAAAAGAAGAATATTATGTAATAAGCCAAAGAGAACATATAATAGATTGTAAATACATTAAAGGTAAAGCTAGAATACCAATCTTGAATAAAAAAGTACTAAATAAAGAAATACAAGATATAAAAGAAAAAAATCCAATAAAATACGTACATTTAGGAGGAACAGAAATACTAATAAAAGCATGTTTTAGAGAAGGAATAGATACCCCTATAGAAATATATTTAGCGGATGATAGAATTATACAACCTATAGAAAAAAGTGTAATAAGTGCAGTAAAAGGTAATCTAATATACCAAAAATTTAAATTCATAATAAGTGCAAATTATTCAGTAGCAATAGATGATAAAAATATAGATAGATCATTAGTTTTATACTGGAAAATGTCGGGAATAGAACTAGCACCAGGAAGTAAGATATTTACGGCAAGATGTAAAAACTTATACATCCTTACAACAAAACATAAAATAACAGCTAGAAATAAAATAAATAGAATTAAAATAGAAAATCCGTTTGAAAGAATAGTATCAGTTATAGATAATAATGATTATAGTTATGCAGAAATGGACATCGAAGAAGACTTAGAAATAGTAAAGGAAAGAATAGAAACGTCAAAATGAACAGGTAATGAAATACCAGAAACATCATCAAGAATAAGTACATCAAGAAGGATAAGTTATGTAACTCCACCAAAATTAATAGAAGAAATAAAACCATATCATTACTATATAACAGGATTAATGGATCAAAGGAAATATTTAATATTAATAAATACAGGACAACAAGAAAATTATATTGCAAAAGAATTAATACCAGAAAAAGAAATAATAACAAATGAACAACAAAATTCGGAATTACCAAAAGCATTAAGAAAAATTGAAGAAACAACCGAAAAAGAATTAATTATTGGAGGAATACCAATATTAATAAATTTCAAAATATATCAAGGAGATAAAAATATCACCCTAGGAGCAAAGTGGTTAGAAAAAGTTAAACCATATAACCTAGAAGATAAGCAATTAACAATAAGTTATGAAAATAAAAAGGTAGTAATCAAAAGAACCTTAATATGATAAAATAATAAGTTAACATAATAAATGACAAAAATATATATACTTGCCAAAATAATAATAGAAGGATACTATAATAGATATTATACACCTATGATGGATACAGGAGCAGAAGCTAACATGTGTAAACATAATTGTCTACCAGAAGATAAATGGGAAGAATTGAAAACACCCTTAGTAGTAACAGGATTTAACAATGAAGGAAGTATGATAACACATAAAGCAAGGAATCTAAAAATACAAATATGGGATAAAATACTAACCATAGGAGAAATATATAGTTATGAATTTACAAATAAAGATATATTGCTAGGAATGCCATTCTTAGATAAATTATTCCCACATACTATAACAAAGACACATTGGTGGTTTACTACCCCATGTGGACAAAGAGTAGGAGCAAAAAGAGTAAATAATAAATTAAGAAAAACAACACCATGGATTAAAGGAAGTGAGAAAATTACCCAAAAACTAGAAAATATAACACCAAGCAACCATAAAATAGAAATAATCATATTTTCTATAAATAAGATAAAACTACTCCAAGATAAATTAGAACTACTATATAATGACAATCCCTTACAAGGATGGGAAAAACATAAAACAAAAATAAAAATTGAACTAATAGATGAAAATAGTATAATAATGCAAAAACCTTTAAAATATAATTTTACGGACCTAACAGAATTTAAAATGCATATACAAGAATTATTAGACAAAAAATATATACAAGAAAGTAACAGCAAACACACTAGCCCAGCATTTATAGTTAATAAACATAGTGAACAAAAACGAGGAAAAAGTAGAATGGTTATAGATTATAGAAATTTAAATGCAAAAACAAAAACATATAATTATCCAATACCAAATAAAATACTAAAAATCAGACAAATACAAGGATATAACTATTTTAGTAAATTTGACTGCAAATCAGGATTTTACCATTTAAAATTAGAAGATGAATCTAAGCAACTAACAGCATTTACGGTACCACAAGGATTTTACGAATGGAATGTATTACCCTTTGGATATAAAAACGCACCAGGTAGATACCAACATTTTATGGACAGCTACTTTAACCAATTAGAAAATTGCATAATATATATAGATGATATACTATTATATTCTAGGACAGAGGAAGAACATATAAAATTATTAGAAAAATTTATACACATCATAGAAATATCAGGAATTAGTTTAAGTAAAAAGAAGGCAGAAATAATGAAAAATCAAATAGAATTTTTAGGTATACAAATAGATAAAAATGGAATAAAAATGCAAACGCATATAGTACAAAAAATAATTAATTTAAATGAGACACTTGACACAAAAAAGAAGCTACAATCATTTTTAGGATTAGTTAACCAAGTAAGAGAATATATCCCTAAATTAGCAGAAAACTTAAAACCACTGCAGAAAAAATTAAAGAAAGATGTAGAATACCATTTTGACGAAAAAGATAAAATGCATATAAAAAAGATTAAAAATTTATGTAAAGAACTACCAAAACTATATTTTCCAAATGAAAAAAGGCAATTCACATACATAGTAGAAACTGATTCTAGTGATCACAGTTATGGAGGAATTCTCAAATATAGATATGATAATGAAGAAATCGAACATCATTGTAGATATTATTCGGGATCATACACGGAACCACAATTAAAATGGGAAATAAATAGAAAAGAACTATTTGGGTTATATAAATGTTTGTTAGCATTTGAGCCATATATTGTTTATAATAAATTTATTGTAAGAACAGATAATACACAAGTAAAGTGGTGGATAACGCGAAAAATACCAGACTCGGTGACAACAAAGGAAATAAGAAGGCTTGTATTAAACATACAAAATTTTACATTTACAATTGAGGTAATAAGGACTGACAAAAATGTTATTGCAGACTACCTATCAAGACAAAGGTACCCAAACTGAGCCAGAAGATAATACAATGAATAAGATACTCGAAGCCATTACTACACTTTGTATTAAAGTGGATAGTATGGATGAAGAGATAAAAAAGCTAAAGACTAATAAAGTTAATCTGAAGTCTAAGGTAAAGATAGCAGTCCCCAGGAAGACTATAAACATCCGGAGCTAGAAGGAGACGTTGGGAAACTCCGAAAAACCCAAAACAATTTATTTGCTAATAATGCAAGTACAAGTGCAGGTACAAGCGGACAACCTACAAAACCACAATACAAAAATACCAATTTAAATACAATGTTCACAAACCCATTTACCCAAAAAATACAAAGACCAGTCATGGCACCACCCCAAATAAATACATACGCAGCAAGTTTACACCAAGAGAAAAAGATATACAACCATTTGTCCCAAAGCTACATACAAAACATATATAGAATCCAGACATATTTAAACCTAAACCCAAGATCAGTTACAACTACAGACCCAACCCAAGACTACATAACCCAAAAATTACAAGGATATAACAGACTTATCGCACAGCCAAAGACAAGTTCGAACCTAGTCAAAACATGTTACCATTATGGACTACTTAGTACAGTATATACATATGACGGAGAAGAGCTACAAGGAATACCATAGATACACCAAGCATTTCTAACCTACAAAAGAGTTACGAAAGGAAATTTATTCTATGTAAAATTTTATACAGCACCAGCAGAGATATTATATGACGAGATAAAACCAGTGATCCAAGTTGTAAAGCTAGGATTGACAAAAAACATGATATTACCAGACGATATAATAACACAACCAGAAATACCTATGATCGAAATACCCAATTTCTATGCAAACAAACGAATTATTGGAATTTCAACTATTATTCAAGAGCTAGCAGATAATTATTTAAATGGAAACGCAATATGGAGCTACTACGCCAGAGACCAATTAATGATTTATTCAAATTCAAGAAGTGTAAGAGAAGCAGATATGGAAGAAGTCCAGCAATGGATATTATCATTACTTAGGCTAGAAGAGAAACCGATGACAAGGGCATTGAAGAATGAATTTATTTCTCAAAATCTATTAACAAGATACTGCAAGATAATTAGTCATAAATATCCAGATCATCGTTGTTCAAAATGCAATGGAGGAGATATGACAGAGATACCAGATGTACAGCTGGAATGAAGATATGCGGAAAGATATGCGAAAAAAGACATGTGGAAAAAGAAAGTCAAAAAAAGAAGAAAGTAAAGTTTGAAAAAATGTAGAGTTAGGTAGATGTCATTGTCAAGTAGATAAATGTCACTATCAGCTATTTAAGTTTTTGTACGTGTTGTAAAAAAGTCATAAAATAATAGGACAGATGTAAAAATAGGAATAGTATAATTTTTGTTTTATTATAAAAAGTCGTAAAGTAAATAGTAAGAGTCATTCATGAACAGTAAAAGTCGTTCATAAAAGGTCATTTGTGAATAGTAAGAGTCATTTGTAAATAGTAAGAGTCGTTTTTTCCTTCTATAAAAGGAAGCAAGAGGATGAAGGATGGAGCAATCAGTAGAAAAAATCATAAGAGCATCATAAGAGAAAAAATCCTCTCAATTCCTCACTTGTAAACTTTCCATATACATAAATAAAATATATATCTTTTAAGTAAGCTATGGAGCATCTAGACGAGCTAAAAAATCAGGTATACTTATTCATAGTCATGTATAGCTAAACTTTTATATTCCTTATAATCTCTTTTATATCATAATTGTTTATCATGTTTTAGTACTGTTATAAAGAACATCTTAAGAAGGCTTGCCATGGCTAAATATTGCTGAGAGTAGTTAAGCCCAGACTATGCCATCCTAAGGTCGAAACCGGTAGGCAAGAAGGCCGTTTAGGGGAGTAGACAGAGTTGAGGCGCTGTTAGGGTAAACGATTGAAGCAAGAAAAGCATGGTGGTGGCTAGAAGAGATTGTTCAAAATCTTATTAAAAGATGATGAACTTTATTATAAACAAAGAGATTAGAGGGAATATGTTTAGTAAAAAACATGACAAGAATAAATATCGATTTAATGAGCAATAATACGTACCTAATAAATGATGATAATAATTATAAAATACTCATATTATATATCCTTAAACAACTTAATAACGATATTAGGAGAAAAATCTACGATATTTTAGTTACTTTTGAGATAATAGAAATAATGGAACAAAGATGGATAGAACTAATTATACCAGATAACATAGATAATTTAGATTTATACGAACTAGATTTATATTCGGATCAATAAAAGCATTTAATCAAAATATGAATACAGAATCATTTGAAAAATGGAGACACACCAAAGAACTAATAGATTTCCAAATATACCTAATAAAACAAAATTTAGATATTTATTTAGAAACAGGAGATACTAAATTTTTAAAATATATGAAAAATAATATAATAAACCTTCAAAAATCACATATAAGAGAAAAACAATTATATGAAGCAACTTTCACATAAAAATAAAAATAACAGTAAATAATGGACTCAACTACAAAAATGAATGAATCTACCCACAACTTAAAAATAATAAGTAACCCTTCAAAATACCAAATATTCTTTAAAGATAAGATATTAATCACTATCATTAAAACAATTAATCTTAACAGAGATTTACAACAAATTATACTTGATAAAATTATTAATTCTACAGAAGATTTTTGGCCATACGAATCAGATATATATTCAGATATAGACTCAATTAAAAATAATGAATAAAAATACTTCCGCACACATACCGCGCACAGGGACTCCAAAAATGGTATCAGAAGCTGGTAAACCTTATCTCTGTATAATCTTGGTCTTGTGGTGACATATCTATCCTATGCTAAAACCACTTCTCCATTGGTCTATGGAAGAGACTATATTAGACATCTTGGAAGAATGGCAAACTTTTTAAAGATTTTCCTCTTCTTTATATTTATGTTAGGAGGGGGAGGGGGAGGGTAGAGAGAGCATGTTGGAAAAAGATCTGCAAACAAAAAAAAATCTTTTATAACCAAGAGATTAATAGGTGATAAAAAGGAATTTTGTAACAAAACCAGGACTGTCGGAGCTCTTTAGTAGGTAGTCACCCCAGCAAGAAAAACAAATTCAAAAAGGATCTTGAGATTCTGTTTCTTCTTTTGAAGTAGATGAAATCAAGATAATCAGCCATAGCAGTTGGTGACCAAGATTTGGGATGATATACCATAGAAATGCTAAGTATGATTTCTAGAAGAGGAAATAATAAAATTATTATCATATAATTTCCGATATGTAACTTGACGACAGGGAAAAGTATTATTGAATAGTAGTTGCAATGTACTGTACATAGAAGGGAAATGTGTGAAACAGGGACGAAAATTAGTTTGGCTAATTATGATGCTATAACGTAGCCAGATATTTGGTAATAATGGACAAACAACAGTGCATGCTTGACTGTTTTAGATGGTATAGTGACAGCTTGAATAGCCTAATTCAAGGGTTTGTTAATGCAAAGAGGAATAGAAGGAAAAGGTTACATGAGTATTACAGTCAGAAATGCATGGCGGTTCATTAATTTTAAATTCTTAAAGACGGCACTATAATTTTGACACAACAAACTAATAGAAATTGAATATTTATATTTATAGGAGAGATTATCCGATTTATCGGGGGGAGAGGCCTGATCTGTGTGGAGGTGGCTTTTCTGAACATTTTCTTTTTGTTCAGGGAGGGAATATTATTATGAATTTACATCATATACAGTAAAGATAGCGTCTAGCTGGTATAGAGATCCATGTTTAAAAGACTCTTATTGGTGTTGGGGAAATGGAATGCTCCCAAGAAGTCTATGCAATCTGCTCCCAAGAAGTCTATGCAATCTGTTCACAAGAGTGATTATTCATTTTATTTTCGGAGACTCTTCAGGGTTGGGCATAAGTTTGCTTATGCAAGTATTGTTTCTTATTGTTTAGGGGAATATTTCTTTAATCTATATCCTACTTGGGAAGTAGTCTCTGCAGCCTATACAGATTTTCCATGTTTAAGACACTCTTATTGTTGTTTGGGGGGGATCAGAAAATGTCCCTTGAGAAGTTTTACAAATCCAACTGCACAACCTTTTTGAAAATGACCAAAAGGGAAAGAACTTAGATTCTTGGTCCGTAAGGCTTTATCCAAATTGACGAAGATGTATGTATCAGTGATAATTGATGATTGTATCCAGTGCTATTCTTAGAGAGGAACTTAACTACTAAAAATCATTTTGCCAGTTTCAAGGATTTCAATAATTATCCAATTTGATGCTACATATTGTGTCTGTTCTCTATCTAAATTATTTAATGATTTTTATTTTCTCCATGCCTACCTGAATACATGCTCTGTCTGCAGAAGTAAAAATCTGATTTTTTCCCCTTTGTTATTTCCTTGTCTTCACATGGAATTCAGGCTAATGCAGAAGAAGAAATTAAACTGTTAAAAAGTAGATGTTTGATGTTGGAGTCCACAAATCCTTCTCGTACACATGATAGTGAAAATGTGGTTGAGTCAGAGGATATAGTGAATGATGAGTCAATCATCCTAGCTGGAGGATATGATGGTGATTCATGGTTATCGGCCTTGACCTCGTACTCGCCTTTAAATGATGTTTTAAAGTCACTTAAGCCAATGAGTTCATTTCGATCGTATTTCGCAATTGCAAATCTGAGTAGAGAACTTTATGTATTTGGTGGCACATCTGGAAGCTTGTGGCACAACACAGGTAATGCCAGTAGTCCCTCCTCCCCCTTTCTCTTAAGTTGCTGATACTGATGCCACTCTATTCTTGTGAAGTTGAATCATATAACCCAGGCGATAATAAGTGGACTGTGCATCCTTGTTTGAATGAGAGAAATAGTAACTTAACTGGAGCTACTTTGAAGGATAAGATCTTTGCAATTGGCGGTGGAAATGGGATTGAATGCTTTTCAGCAGTTGAAATGTATGATCCTTTAGTAGGTCGATGGGTTCCTTCACGATCCATGTTGCAGAAGGTTAGTTCTATTCCTTGCTTACATTTCAATGGTGATATTTTGAAGTTGAAAGGGACAAAGAGCATGTGAAAAAAGAAGAAGCTGAAATTGGTGCTCAATTTTGCCACAGTAAAAGTAAATTGCAGTGAGACAGCTAATTTCGGGTCAAAATCTTTGTTCTGACAAGAAGGCTCATGTGCATTACCTTGGATGTTGTTCTCATCCTCTTAATTTTTGTAGTAATTCTTTAGTGTGGGGTCGTTTATCTTCATGTTCTCCAGGGAGTTTCTTTTGTCTCTTCTTTGTTCAATCCTTTAGTAGCAGTCAGGTTATATGAAGAAATGAACAAGTGAGAAGACCTTGAAGCATTGATGGAAATAATTGGTTAGAATGGTTAGAATTGCAAAATGAAATGATGTGTTGTTTAGAAATATTTTACTCCAGTGGCCAAGTGAATTCATCTCATTACTAGCTACAAAGACAATGTTTGTCTCTTTCTTGTCCTTGCCTACAGTTCAAGCTCCAATTTGCTTCTATTTTTTAGACTGTTTCTTAAGTATTATCCATTTGTATCTCCATTTACTTGTTCCAAGTGCTAATAATCAACTCTGACGTGATTGTCTACCATTCATGCAGCGATTTGCTCTTGCAGCAGCAGAACTCAATGGTGCATTATATGTTGTTGGTGGATTTGATGGAGGCATTTATTTGGCGTAAGTTATTGCTGTTTTCTTTCTTCTTTATAATGTATGCACCAACCGAGCTTGACATTTGAGAATTGAGAGTTGCTTGTAGTTTTCCAACCTGTGGTCCTTTTTAGTGCTAAAGTTATGATATCAGGACTGCTGAACGATTTGACCCCAGAGAACACGCTTGGACAAAAATTGAGAGTATGAGCACAAAAAGAGGATCTCATGCGTTGGTTCCTTTGAGGGGAAAGTTGTATGTTGACCTCTTCTCGCTTCTTTGGATTCTATATGTTTGGTCCGGTATTATGTCTCTGAGAGTAGGCGATATGTATTCTCTGAAGGGGGGGGGGGGGGGGGGGGAGGGGGATTGAGCATGGTCCACGACCTGTCCCATTTTTCTTCTTGCTATTCACTTTTAGCTTCATGGTTGCTCTTTAGATATGCACTTGGTGGCCATGATGGGTCTCAAATAATGTCGAGCATTGACATATATGATCCCCGTCGTAGAACATGGATGATTGGGGAACCAATGAACTACTCAAGGGGGTATTCAGCTGCTGCTATTCTAAAGGAGTCCATTTATGTAATTGGAGGGGCTCAATCTGATAATGACATAATAGACATGGTACATAAGATTATTTATTTCATTATTTCGCTATGCGTAGCTTTCATTACATATGTGGTTCTGTTAGTCAATACTCCTTTTTGTTGCAGATTGAACGTTACAAGGAGGATCAAGGTTGGGAAACAACCAACTTGAGGGCTGTTGGGAAAAGGTGTTTTTCCTCTGCTATAGTTTTGGAGGAAGATTGAACTTTGCATTCTTCTCAAGCTATCTCATCTTGTGGGCACCCATTGTTCAACAAGGTCAATATCTGTTGTTTTGATATAACAAATAGGCTTAATGCTTGCAAGCATCTTTAAACATTCCTTGACTTCTTTCCTCCGTATAAGAAAACAGAAAATGGTCAAGCTTTTAGCTAATGTATGGTATAGTTATGTAGCAGTATGGCTGTATCACAGACAGTATTCTGCAGCTTTTTTCTAAGTCAAAACCAGTTCACAACACTTTATTGTTTTTGCATCATTAAATTTGTTGCCTAGCATAAAATCAGGGTAAGTCGATGAGTTTTAGGAGGGTTTTCATTTATTTTCTTATAATAATTTTCCAATAGTGGAATTAATCTGATTATTTCTGTTACATTTTCCAAAATATATTCTAGATATTCTATATCTCGAGTTCTTTGATACATTTCTATATTTTCTTTTATCAAGTTTCCTAGCAGGGTTATGTCTACATTAGTTTCGTACCAGTATTGTAAGTATTCGTAATTTATCATTAATCTGAATCTAGTTCTAATTCTTTAATATTAAATTTTTCTAATTCTGAGTCTAGTTCATGCAATTCTATTTCGTACCATTCTTGATTCATTAGTTCTAAATCTTCATCATTGAATATTTTTTCCCATATCAATTTTCTTAGTTCTATAATTTCTATATCTTTGATCACATATAAGATTAATACCTTATAATCATAAATCATTTTATCATGCAAATAGGTGGTCATGATAATATTGTCCATATTCATGTTTATGCTTTGCTTTGATTTAATTAATTCCCTCATACCATAGCATAACAATAACATCATATTCGATCATTATAGACTAGATTATTTTAAACCATATTCTCCTGTCACTGTTAACACCGTACTTTCAAAAGTAATTTCTTCCTAAACAGTGCCACTCTGTCTACTACCTTCATGGCTTCCTCGCCTTGGTTTCGACCTCTGGACATTATTTTCAGAAGATTTCCCTTTTTTCCTCATGTTAACAAACTAGAAAATATGATTCAAATAATTCTAGTAGATAATAACGAATATAAACTTATTTAATCATGCTATGATACTTAGGAATTAGTAAATTTAGCTATGCATAATTATAAATGGGTATACCTTGCCAGTATCTTCTTGCTCCATATTGCTAGAAATTTTTTTATCTTATTGAGAGAATATTTTTTTTTTGTTTACAAAGAAGGCTTGCTTTCCGTGTAGAAAGTCTTGCCTTTATCTGCCTTAACTGCTATCTATTTATAAGAGGATTCCTGTACGTCCTTTTCCTCTTTTTCCTACTCCACTATTTCACTACCTAACTTTACTTTACACATGTTTTTATACTATTGTATCTTTTCTTTAGTGGCCAACCGGCCTACTATTCCTACTTTACAACTCTACAAGTTTCCAAAATAATTACTTTACAGCTTTACAAACTTCCAAAAAAAACTTTACATGTTTTTTTTTTTCACTATCTTTTGCTTTTTATCTCTTTGGAATCTTCGTACTATCTTCTCTTTTTACTCCAACTGTACATCTGGGATTACA
>QJPP01005283.1:0-72855 GCA_003996215.1 Jaltomata sinuosa
CACCTGAGATGATTTTTTACTGTTTAGGCCCGGCTACGCCCGGGCACCCTTGGAGGGGTTTTTTTTGAGATATTTTCCTACTATTTTTAGTCCTGGACAGGGTCTGGGCATGCATATTCGAGACTGGGTCTCTATCTTGATATCGAGACTGAGTCTCTATCTTGATACATGTTCTGATACTGAGATATAGTATGGGGTCTGGGACCTCCATGGACCTTGCTATCCGGGCCAGGGGCTACGGGCTGCGTGTGCCGGAAGAGGGGTATACGGGGGAGTAGAGGTATACGGGCAGAGTCCTTCCATGGAACCTACCTGCTGGGCCGGATCGGCGCCGGAGGAGGTACATACAGAAATACTATGGCACTTGAGATCTTCATGCATCATATCATTCATGGTTTGAGGTTCCACCCTTGTTTGCTGTTTGCTGATTGTACGCTCCGGTAGTATGGGATGCCGGAGGGTTTGTTTTCACTTGTGTGTGTTCCTCGGTTGTATGGGCGGCCGAGGGACTGTAGGTAGACTTTTGCTATTTTACTTACAGAGTTGTTCTCTATTAGGGATGAGTATGAGATTGGTTACTGCTAGACTGTTAGGTTCTGGATTTGAGGTTGATATGATTAGTTGAGTATTGATTCTTGTCTGGAGCATGCCTATTATTATTCTTTCTCCCTTCTTCTTACACTTGAGGTTACCGGTATACCGTCCATTCCGTAAACTTATTTTGTATACACTGTTGTTGCAAGGATCCCAGGTGCGTTGTTTCTTACTTTCACCTGTGCCTTTGGTGTGTATATTCTGCTTACTAGCCTCATCTGTGGTTCTGTTGATTTCCCTCTGGCTAGTTCCTGTGTACCTTTCGTTGATTTCTGTGACTACTTGCTTCTATTCTGTCTATTACTGCGCTTTTATCTTATATGTGCCCAGTCGGCCTATGATACCTACTGGGTACCTTATGCTTCGCATTTGGTGCTCACCCCTACCCCTGCATCTTTGGGTGCAGATCCTAGTGTGGGCCATCGCCGGTAGATCGTTGAGATTCGTGCTTGGCGATCTGTTGAAGACTACTTCAGGCTGAAGGTGGGCTCTTGGCGATCGGAGCTTAGCTTTAGTTTATCTTTTGCTGCATGTACTCTATTTCCATTCAGAGACATCTGTATATAGAGTTTTGGTTTACTTGTACTCCATGTATGTAGTTTGGCTCTGTACTATGATACCAGGTCTTGGGGTTTGGTTTAGTTTTCGGCATTTGTATATATTTACATTCATATTATCTATTTTATTCGTCTTGTTCTCTTATTTGTTAGATAGTAGCCCATTACTAGCTGTTCTGGGCTACAGGGATTGGTTCACCTACCGGGGGTTGTAGGTGCCATCATGACCGGGAAATCGGGTCGTGACAGTATTCTTATTGATTAAGGTATAACTGCTCTTCTATCCCAATAAGTATGACTCTAAGAGTTGTTTTAAGTATAGTTTACGGGTAGGACTCACGGGATGGTGATAGCAAGCGGTGAGTCCTTGCTTCGCCCATTGTAACTGATATACTAGGTGTGGAGAGCATATGTAGTGATCTGTAATGGTTGTATTATTGATTAAATGAGGTGTGTGTATTTGTGTATTGAGGCAGTAAGCTTACTGCGATAAAGAGGGACGCTAGGTATAGCAAACACAATTTTTATAGCTCTTGCAAGTTTGTCTCTCATCAAGTGTTTGATAAAATTCCTAAATGGATTGAGGTTTTTATTTGTATGTTATTTGGCTTCTGATCACTGTATTAAATGTTATAATTCTCTCTCAACTTAACCTATGAGCTTAAAGGGGCATTTAAACTGTACTAGATAAAGAACTCCCAAGGTGGTGTTTGGAAGACGAGTGGTCAAGTTTATGACCTTGTTTGGGATATAGAATGGGCTGAATATTGTAAGGAAAGGATGGAGGGATTAATATTGACTTCATAGGTGGTCATAGTTCAGTTGACAAGGGGAAAAGAGAGAGGTATGGCGATACACCATTTAGTTATCTCATTTGCTAAGCTAGTCGCTCGTAAGCTATTATCCTCTTTCCAACCTCGCCATATTTCTTGGTTAGTCGCTTATACTATTGCATATTTTGTTATGTCATAGATAAGGAGTGTTTGAAGGAAACCAACGACATGAAATAAAGGAGAGAGAGTCTCAAAGTAAGGTATGTAAGGCTAAATCCTCTTTTTGCCATCAAGGCACGACCTAGAGTCACATGTTCCTCCTATAAAGGTCGTCATAGATTATATGCTACTTCAAAGCAAATCTTATTTCTATTATAGGTCTCTCTCGGGTGGAGTTCTAAATCTGTAGAGTTATAGTACTCATTTTTAGTCAAAGAAGTCACATGTTTCACACGACCATACATGTCTTCAGTTGAAACTCATAGAAGTTACCGAGCATATATGTCATGAAACTTAGAGAAAGTAATTGTCCACAGAATAGCCCTGAGTATACACATCACATAGATATATTTCTTCAGCTAAAAAAAAGTAATCAATATTCAGATAACGAGTTATTTGATTCATAAGTTGCTTACTATAAGCCTTTACAAGCAAGATAAGATTATAGCCTACTCTGCAGTGTGGGGTGGGTATCTTTAGGGACACTACGTGTGATGCTATTATGTGCACACAATTCAGAAAGAGTCAGCTGGAACTTCTTATCGTGGATTCCCCTGGCTACACAGGCCTGTGGGCAGACCTTACAGGAACCCTGGAGGGCGTACCTTGATAGACCACGCTATCCAGACTATGAGATTTCACACATGGTTGTGATAGTTGGCTACAGATGCCAAACATGTGTCACCGATCACCGATAGCAGGCCATCTTGTGACTTCCTGACAGTTAGTATTACATAAATAGTAGATAAGCTATGTAAAAGGGTAAGGATGTCACCTAGGCAATTTCTAGGGATTTTAAATATATGTAATTAAGTAGTGTATGAGATGTCATATAAGGACCCCTGATATTGGTCATTGTATTAGTTCAAGTTTCAGTTTCAGATTACATTCCCTGTATGTGTATGCTCAGATTTTCCTATCTTTGATATTCAGTTCAGTGAGCATTCTTACATGTCTACTCGTTATTCAGTCTGCTGTACATACCAGTACATGTTTCGAATGTA
The DNA here is from genome assembly GCA_003996215.1 of Jaltomata sinuosa. Classification (NCBI taxonomy): domain Eukaryota; kingdom Viridiplantae; phylum Streptophyta; class Magnoliopsida; order Solanales; family Solanaceae; genus Jaltomata; species Jaltomata sinuosa. The sequence goes on from QJPP01005283.1 coordinate 3,148, forward strand.
CTGACGTCCCTTTATTTTTGGGCACTACATTTTAATGAATGCAGGCTCAGGTACTCAGGCTAGCAGACATCCACAGTAGACCAGTGCCTTCCAGTTGATCAGTTGGTAAGATAAACCTCTCTTTGGAGCTATCATATGCCTAGGTCACATGTTTTGGATTCATGTACATATCGTTTGTTGGGTATGTCGGGGCCTCGTCCTGACTAGTTATCAGATTTTCAATTGCAGACTCTTTAGAGGCTTCTTAGACATAGTTTTGTTTCAGTTTTATAGTTAGTCTAGTGGGCCCTTCAGTTATCTATGTTTCAGTATATGTAAACACATGTTGATGTCCATATTGTTTCTTGTCAGTTTACAAATTTAGCATGAGTTTAGTATATATGTTTAGCATGTGCTCGTATAACTCCTTGATGTCCGCCCCTCCTAGCTAGTGGCGTGACACTCTATGAGAGGTAGGTGATCATACCAAATCGATCACACAAGCCCTCAACATGTCTTCTATGGTCTAAATGGTACGCTCTGCCTGAACATCCATCTGCAAATGAAATGTTGTATTGAGTTTCACCTGAGTACCAAGACCTTTTTGGAAAGACTTCCATAAATGAGACATAAGCTGAGGACCTCTATCTGAGATGATAGACAAGGGAACCCCATGCAACCTGACTATCTCGCTGATGTAGAGTCTGGAATAATCCTCTGCTGAATCTGTAGTCTTGACTGTCAAGAAGTGAGCTGACTTAGTGACTCTGTCCACAATCACCCAAATGGAGTCATGTTGTCTGTGAGTACGAGGTAAACCCATAATGAAATCCATGTTCACCATTTACCACTTCCAAGTAGGAATGCCAATCTCCTAAGTCACACCTCCTGGGTTCTGATGTTTTACTTTAACCTGCTGATAGTTGGGACACTAAGCCACAAAATCTACAATGTCCCTCTTCATGACGTTCCACCAATAGACTTCTTGTAGATAACGGTACATCTTAGTGACACCTAGATGAATGGAATATCTGGAATTATGGGCTTCTATAAGGATCTGCTATCTCAACTCGCCCACCTTAGGAACACATAAGCGACCATGATAATGAAGCACACCATCTCCCTCTTGGAAGAAAACCTCAACTCTCTTCTAATGAACTGCACCATTCAGCTTAAGCAATATAGGGTCACTATCCTGTTTCTCCTTAACCTCTGCTATTAATGAATATTCTGATCCATTCTAGACTATCATACCACCATTAGACGTGTCCAGAAGGAAAACTCCTAAGCGAGCAAGTCGATGAACATATCTGGCTAATTTATTTTTCTCTTCCTCAACATGTGACACACTACCCATGGACAGTCTGCTGAGGGCGTCAGCTACTACATTGGCCCTACTCGGATGGTGAGCACATTCATATCATAATATTTGAGGAACTCAAGCCATCTCCTCTGACAAAGATTCAACTCTTTCTGGGTGAACACATACTAGAGGCTCATATGATCTGTGAACACATCAACACGAACACCATACAAGTAGTGTCTCCAAATCTTTAGGGCAAACACAACTATTGCAGGCTCGAGATCATGAGTCAGGTAGTTCTTCTCATTGACCTTAAGCTGTCTAGAAGCATAAGCTATGACCTTACCCTTCTGCATCAAAAAACAACTTAGGCCGACCCTGAATGCATCACAATAAACCACATAACCGTCTGAACCCTCTGGTAGAGTCAAGACAGGAGCTGTAGTCAACCTGGTCTTCCAGTCTAAGAAGCTTTTCTCACACTCATCTAACTACTGGAACTTGACCTTTTTCTGAGTCAACTTGGTCAACGGGAAAGTTATTGATGAAAATCCTTAACAAACCTCCTATAGTAAATGGACAAACCCAAGAAACTTCTGTTATCAATCGGAGAGGTGGGTTTGGGCTAGGCTCTACTACCTTAATTTTCTGAGAATCCACTCAGATCCCTTTACTGGTTACCACATGACCAAAGAAAGTGACAGAATGAAACCAGAATTCACATTTGCTGAACTTAGCGAATAGCTTGTGATCTTTGAGAGTTTGCAGAACAACCCTCAGATGAGTCGTATGCTCTTCCTCATTCCGGTAATAAATTATATCATCAATAAAGACGATGATGAACAAGTCCAAGTACTGTTTGAACACTTTATTCATTAAGTCCATGAAAGCTGCAGGAGTATTGGTTAGTCCAAAAGATATGACTACAAATTCATACTGACTATACCGAGTCCTGAAGGCTATCTTCGGGATGTCACTATCTCTTACTCTGAGCTGATAATAGCTGGATCTGAGGTCTATCTTAGAAAAGAAATGTGTGCCCTGAAGCTGGTCAAACAAGTCATCAATCCTGGGGATGGGATATTTTTTCTTGATTGTGACTTTGTTCAACTAAAGGTAGTCGATGCACATCTTGAGAGAACCATCTTTCTTACGCATGAACAAAATAGGAGCACACCATGGAGAGATGTTGGGTATAATAAAGTCCTTATCTAGAAAGTCTTTCAACTGCTCTTCCAATTCCTTAAGCTCAGTTGGAGCCTTTTTGTAAGGAGGAATTGAAATAGGCTGGGTATCTAGAAGGAGATCTATTCCAAAGTCAATTTCCCTTTTGGGAGGAACTCGGGGAAGATCTTCTGGGAACACTTTTAGAAACTCACTTAATACTGGAACTGACTCAAGAGTTTGGGTTTCGAAGTTTGAATCCTTAACCCGAACAAGATGGTAGATATACCCTTTGAAAATTATTTTTATGGCCTTAAGATAGGAGACGAAATGACCTATAGGCACTGAGTTATTAACCTTCCATTCTAAGACTGGCTCATTTGGAAATTGAAACCGAATAATCCTAGTTCTATAATCGACTGAGGCATAACAGGAATGTAACCAATTCATGCCTAGAATGATATCAAAATCTACCATTTTTAACTCTACAAGATCTGTTGAGGTGACTTTCTGGAAAACTGTGACAGGGCAATTTCTATATACCCATCTAACTATAACTGGGTCACCGACTAGAGTAGAGACTGAGAAGGGTTCTGGGAGGATTTATAGACTGACATCAAAATCTACTGCTATATATAGAGTTACGAAAGAAAGTGTAGCCCCTGGATCTAACAATGTATAGACATCAGTATTAAAGACTCGCAATGTACCCATGACCACATCAGGCGAGTCCTCTTGATCCTGACAAGCCTAAATAGCATACAACCTATTCTAGCGTGGACCACCACCTGTACCAGACAAGGCACCCTGCTGAGTGGGGCGACCTGTTGGAGCTGCTGTAGAACTAGTCTGATTCTATGGGCGAACATCCTTGCCCTTTTGAGAAGTTACTGGACAATCCCTCATTATGTCTCTTGGCTTATCACACCCAAATAAATTCCCACTATCTGCCATACACTCACCTTGGTGGTTTCTACCACACTTCTTACACACTGGATGAGTGTGCCCACTAGTAATTGTACCTTGGTACTTCTCTATCATGTCGATCCTTCTTGAACTTAGGCAACAGGGCACTAGCAGAAGATGGAGTTGGAGCCAAATTCTTCTAACGGAACTAAGAGCGGTTTCCACCCTCTGACCTCTACTGAGAGTAGCTAAAGTCACCTATCCTAGTTCTCTTACTATCGCCTCTACTTTCCTTGATCTTCTCTTATTAAATCTGCTGAGCATAAGTGACCAACCTGTAGATATCTATTTCCTTAATGAGCATGGCGGTCTTGCATTCCTTGACCACATCATCAGACACCCCAAACATGAACTTGCTCATATGAGCTCTCGAGTCAGGTACTATTGCTGGAGCATACTTGGATAGCTGTGTGAACTTGAGAGCATAGTCATTTACGCTCATGTCATTTTGCTTCAGATTAATAAATTCCTGAACCTTGGCCTCCCTGAGCTCTAGTCAGAAGAACCGGTCCAGAAAAGCAGTCTTAAAAATATTCCAACTCACTGGACATGCATTGGTACCATGAGATTCTTTCCATTGTTGGTACCAAGTCTAGGCCACTACCTTCAAATGATAGGCGGCCAAACCTGCACCCTCAACTAGAGTGACACCCATAATGTCTGTCACCTTCTGAATGTCATCCAAAAACTCTTGTGGATCCTCTTCTAACTTAGACCCATGAAATTATGGAGGGTTCATCCATGTGAAATCTCAGATTCTTGTTGCAGCAGTGTTAGTCTGAGGCAGAGCTAGTGCCACAGCCTACTGATTAACCTAGGCGGCCATGGCCTGAGAAAGCACTTAAAAATCAGCCTTGAATTCGGCTTGCGTGACTTGCTCATTTAATGGGTCTGCTAGAGCTGTTGGTGCTGGCTGATGCCTAGCGTTAGCTCTTCTAGGAAGTATTTTTCTAAAATGCAAAGATCTTGAGTTAGAATAGAAGGAGATTAAATAGAGTTTATACTCTATAGAACGAGCTGGAAAAGAAAGAAGGGAAGTTGTTCCTAATGACACCTCATAGCTCCTCCCCCATAAGTGTGGAGCGTTTTACACCCATAAAGAAGGCTCTACTTGACACAACTTTCAGACACCCTAGGACACTTAAACTTGATGCTCTGGTACCAAGTTTCTCACACTCCGAGGCTACCCCCTAGACCCAACATGGTTCTTAGTGTCACAAGTGACCCCAAGCTAACCCATGGCATGGCATATCTATACAATTTCAATTAAAAAACATGCATTGTGCGGAGCTAAAAACAATTTAATATCTAAAGTGGGGAAAAACCCAAAATGTATGAATACACAAAATATATAAGAGAGTATAATGAAGTCTGAAAACAACACTAACAACTCAAGTTAAACCTAGTCTATGTCTGAAAGCCTTTAACTGATATGAGTTGCTGGGACATGACCCCAGCTAACTCTAACAATCTAAAAATGGAAATGAGAAGACTGAAAAGTAAAGCATGTCTATCATCCTCGGACTGTAAGGACTCACCAATGAAGCTGCTGAGTATAGACTGGAAGTCGACTAAGCATGGTCTAGATGTTAAGTACCTGAACCTACATCATAAAATGATGTAGCACAAAAGTATGCATCAGTACTTCGAATGTAGTGAGCATGCGGGATGTGGACTGAGCTGAACAACATAATAACTGAATATGGAAATACATATACTGAAGCATAAACTGATAAGTAAGCTGAGATGCAATGACCAAATAAATATCATGACTACATCACATGTTGAACTGAATAACTGAATATAACTTCAATGTAACATGAGTCTGGCTGTGGGAGACACTATTAACCGACACACCCTATGCTGAGCTAACTATAGGCCCAACCTGTAACCCTAGATAAAAGGGTGTTCATACCTTGCCAAGAGTACAAACAAGTTTGACGTGGATCCACTAACAAATGTCCACAAGGGACAAAGGTAACCAGCCTAATCTGACAGCTGACCCCTTTCTGACCTACGGTGGCACCGTAGTTCTGGGACTTGGGAACTGCTATTAAAGGTCTCAGACTAATCTAATATCTAAGCCTTCATCCCCTTATCCACTCGGTACTAAGTCTACTTCTAACTAAATGTAAGCAATAATGCAACTATAATACTTGATAGCTCAAATACTGATAAACAACAGAAAATGCAACATACATACACTGAAGGATATGACATTCAAATTCTGAAACATGATTGTATGACTAATCTGCCTAACAAGCATAACTCATGAATTCTGGAATTAACACAAGCTAGGGTTTCTGAGTCTTATACATGAACTATACTAAATCTCCAAGAAATGTGTAGTTAATATCGTAGAAACTATAGCAGCTGAATTACAATGAATCCCTAAGAGTTAGGAACCCTAGGTCTGAACAATTCATGGAGAAGTTGAAGAACTGACTGAATTCTACGGACCTAATAGGTGAAAGGAACCCACTAGTGAAATCCCACATACCTGGTGAAGAAACTATGGAGAAATCCTTGGGATTTTAGGGCTGAACTTGAAGAAGACCTCTGCTTGTTCTTGAAAGAAAACTGTCGCCTCTTTTTGTTTCTTCTCTTTCTAAGTCTGATGATTTTAGGAGAATAGATGTTTTAGGTAGTTTTTGACTAATAAACTAGGCTTAGAGTAGTCAAAACATCGTAGCTTAGGCATTAAAAGATGTAGGAAAAGTCTGGAATACCCCTGGAAAATAAATAGAAAAGCTGCTGAAATTTGCGACTCGGGTTCCACGGATGGGTTGTACGGCATGTGGAAAGCTCCACGGCTCATGGAACCCTATCGTGGTTTCCTGGTCTTGAAAGTTGAGCTACTGGAATGGATTCCACGAGTTGGATTCACGACATGTAAAGCTTCCACAGGTCATGGATCCTACTCGTGAACCCTAGGGACTTAATACTGGGCTACTGGAACTAGTTCCACGAGTTGGTTTCATGACTCGTGGAAACTCCCATGGGTCGTGGATCCCACTCGTGGTTCCTGGGATCCATCTGCAAGAAAGATTCCACAGACAGGTTCCACGTTCTGTGGAAACTTCAACGGTCCATAGACCCAAGTGGTGGAATGTACTTTAGAGGAGCAGTCCTCTGATATTTGTTCGACGAGTCCAGTCCACGACTCGTGGAATGTTCCACGTCTCATGGAAGTGACTCGTGGTTATGTTGACAGTTGAAAAAATTATTTCTTCTGGTTTTTTGAGCTAAGTCTGGGCTTTGAAGTTCTAGAGTGTTACATTCTACCTCAACTAGGCTTCTATAACGGGAGGCAAACCACTATTACTGGGCCGCTATAGCAAGAATGTTTTCACTATAGCAGAAGTTAGCATTGGTCAATCCCGCTATTAGTGGGAATCGAGCCGCTATAGTGGGTTATGTGATGTTAAATGCAGTTTTTAGACATAAAATGTATTTTTCATTCCATATTCTTTCTAGACCTAGGAGAGGCAAATTAGGACAAACTCCATCAGTTTCCACCTAAATTTCCCCGTTTAACTAGCTTTTCATCAGTCAATCATTAGAATTATTAGTTTTTGATTTTGGGGTAATTCGACCTGACCTAGGTTGGTTTTCTAGTGTAACTTGGTGAAAACAAGGTGTAATCCTTGGATTTTAATTTAGGGTGGATAGATTATGATTGCAAGACTAGAAATTGTTATTATAAACTTGAATTCGATAGAATTAAGGTGGAATGAATATAAAAGAACCCTAAAATAAGGGAATGATCATGATTTTGGTCGTGGGATTATGGGGATTAGGCTATAATCCTTGTAATTGTTAGAATAAATGTTAAATGGTGATTATTTTATTATTTTTAGACCCAGATCAAGACGAGATTGCAAGAAAGGGCAAGTCTCAAGTTCATTAGAGCAGTGCAGGGCTTTGATTGAGGTAGGTGATGGTTGAATTGTAGTTGTGACTCAACTTCGTTAATGTGTGCATATTAACTATCTTTTGTTTACTTTTTGCAATGCATTTTGTAAATGTTAACTCGTTCCCATTGTCCTGTAGCTTCAGATCGAATGAGACTTATGTCCAAGTCTATCTCATTCATAATTTATAAACCCATGTCAGATGACTAAGATACTCAGGCCTTATTAACGTTTCACATCTAGACGTCTCATGTGACTCGTGCCTATGATTCTTTTCCTTGGAAATTCATGAGGATGATGTCTATAATGATGAATGAAGAGTAAGGTAAGTTTTGGGAGAGACTTACCTTTTCCATGCTCTTAAAAGGCCAATAGGAGACAAGATCATATTCCAATGTAGTTTGTAATGCCTATACACCATTCTATGTCACGACCCAACTACTCAGATCGTGTGGGCACCTACTCTAATCCGCCTAGATAGGAGAACCCTTACCACCCATTTAAAATAATATGCGGAAGTCAATAAGAAACCATAAAAATGCTTATAAAAATTACAACCAATTTACAACCTTTAAATATAACTGAAACCTTTTCCAAGGAACTAGTCTATAGGTACATGAGCTACTAAGAGGAAGAACAAAATCAAGACATAGCTTGCATCGTAGGAACAATAACAGAAGTTGTTGGAGATCTTTGTCGTTTCAAGCTTGAAACATTTATTGAATCCTACAACCAGACTATACTCTGAAAAGGGTATAACAATAGTAGTACCAGTACAAATAACATGTATTGTTAAGCATCATCGGTCAACCCGAATCAAATCACATTAACATCACATAAATATCCAAAAGGAAACATACAACTTAAGAGTTATTAGCCCAGAGGTATTTTATTAAACAATTTTGTAACACCTTAAGATATTACTAGCCTTGTCATTGAAAAAGAGAGACCTTTCATGTTATTACGTTCAACCCTAGTCACCAACTAGCCATCACGTTATTATGTCAGACCTCATTATATGAATACCGGTGAATTCTATGTATTCAACCTCCAAGGTTCCTTACCCTTGACATCCTTCCAACTCAGCACTTACCAAAATACTTAGCCTTGTTCCACTAACCTAATCAAACATTGACACCCTAGCATATCAAGGTTTACCTAAGTTTATACACCACAACAACAAGACAATAACACCCTACCTTCCTGGCCTGAAATGTAATTATTGCTAGACCAATGAGTATACCTATGTCATAAATGCCAACACAAACATATCCAGTTAACCCTATCTCACGTTCATAACACTTAACCATGTAGACCCTGCTACCAAGCTAACATAGTCAGTGTATCCAACCAATATGCCCCTCCAATACGATTCTAAGTCAATATCCTAATTCAACAATTATATAATTCATATCCCAGTTTCACTTGTAATAGACAACGAGTTGAGTCACAACTTACAATTAGCCCAGACCACTCAAGGATCCTTAAGACAACAACTATGGAAATTTACATGCATTTCAGTTTATCTAAAGAGACGACCCATAGCAACTAAGAACCTAACCAGATAAGCAGTTAAGCCCAATCTTACTCAAGAAATCAACAAGTATATCAAGTAAACAGTTAAGCCAATTTCAACTCAAGGAACCAACATGTATATCAAGTAAATAGTTAAGATCAGAACCAATATGTATATCAAATAAACAGTTAAGCATGGATTAACTCAAGGAACCAACATGTATACCAAGTAAATAGTTAAGCCCAGTTTAACTCAAGGAATCAACATTTATATTAAGTAAACAATTAAGCCCGGTTCAACTGAAGGAACCAACATGATCAAGAAAACACATAATCCCCAGTTCACTCAAGGAACCATCACACTCATCAATTACATGTACACACCTGTTAAGGGTCTTATGGTCGCCTACTAGCCATGACCTCCAGGGGACGAGTTCTTGTCCATGTACCAAATCCCAAACATCAAGTGTCTGCCAACCTTATATCAACCAATCCCGTGGAGATGTCAAAATACTGATACATTCCAAAATAATGACAAATATCAAAATAATTACAACCACAATAATAACAGAAACAACACTTGTAAAAACTAACCAGCTTTCAATTAAATAATTATTGCATGTGATTAACACTTAGGATATTAAATAGTCATTCCCTTTCTATGAACATACATTGTGCAAGAAATACTAAGGAATAGTTATCAGGTACACATAACACAAATTAGATTTTTACTCCACTTAAACCATCACCTACAACTTGAACATGTACCCGGTGACATATCCCACCCCAAACTGTTCATCCTGAAATTGGCACATTACTAGTTCCCTCCCTATTCTTCTGGTTACCACCATTTATTTTTCAAAATCCACCAACACTAACCACCCTTCAAGAACAAGCATTTATATTGGTTTAGCCCAAATTTTGGGTACTACCCCTTTTATTAGTTATGTAAGGAAAAACAACAATAATATAAACACATAACTACATGAACAATTTCAACATCATGATATAACAGTCATTTCTCACCCAATTAATCGGGTTTCCATCCATTTTATCCATCCAAATGCCATGTCCAAATACCTAAGCATGCAATCTCCCATCAATCTAGGTTATGATCATGCTTACTAACCTAAGTCTAAACTATTCAATTAAACCTAGCATACCTGGATGCCAAGCAGCTATTACGGAGGCATGAATGCAAACTTTGACTCCATGAAGGTGAATTCTGGCGTGAAATCAGTGGAAACCAATGGGTTTTACCTCATTAATGTGAAATCCCTCCTCTATATTGCTCCAAGGCCATGAGGTAACCCTAGGAAGGCTTTTAGAATAATCCTCGTCCTTTTTACAACTGAAGAGGAGAAAAGAGAATATAAAAAATCATTCTCTAGTTTATGGTCCCATCATCCCACTATAGCTGCCTGTCAGCCACTATCGTAATGTTGCTATACCAGGAAAATTCCCCCTATAATGGTATGACATCATCCTGACCCAAAAGTTTCAAACTCCAAAAAATTTTATCGGGTCACCATATATTAATTCGAGATCGTATTTTCAAAACTTCCCATAATATGTACCTATAATGAGGTATCTTTTAATAATGACGAAACAGGTCATTATAATATATACCAATTTACCTATTGTTCATCCTCGAATGATCACGATTATGGAGAGAATGGTATGACTCTAAATTGAATCTTAACGCTTTTACCACGGCAACATATTTACAAACTCATGTAAACCACTGAAATTTCATTTTCCCTTGGTGTACTAACACTCATACCAAATTTTATTACTAATACACTCTGTCAAAGATCTTCCTTCCTTCGAGTCACACAAGACTAATTAGAGCAACCCTTCCCCGAGCATGTCAGGACCCAACCTACCGGGACGTGCGGACTCCCACTCTATGCACCTAGATAGACAAACCCTTGCCACCCGTCCAACAAGTAAATGCGGAAAACAGAAAACAAATCATGAGATAACCTTTTTGATATACGAATAACCTTTACAACATCCTTTTTGCCTAGATTACAACCAACAGTTTTGAAATATAAATTACCCTCCCTAGGACCTAGTCTAAACAGGTACAAGAGCTACTACAGGATTTATATAGAGAAAAGTAAATGAGAAACAACTTCCATCATGGAGGAAGGACACAAGATGATGCAGATCACCATCGTTATGTACCTATTAAACATCACCAGCCCTGTAACCAGACTATACCAAAAAGGTATAGCAAGAGTAGAGTCAGTACAACCACACGTACTGGTAGGCATCGTTGGTCGACCTCAATGCACTCCTACCATCATATATGAAGAATAGGGAAAATATGAAAATAAACAATATAACTACATCCTTCACCGTTTTCCCTTACCGGACCCGATCTAAACCGATCGTCTACTCGCACCCCTTACCTCAACCTTTTCTATTCCTTCAACTGCCAACTCCCTCTTTCTCAAGTCTTCTAAGTCACACTAAGCTTAGACTTTCCAAGTCCCACTAAACTTAGACTTCCCAAGTCACACTAACCTTAGACTTCCCAAGTCACACTAACCTTAGACTTCCCAAGTCACACAACCTTAGACTTCCCAAGTCACACAACCTTAGACTTCCCAAGTAACACCACCTTAGACCAACCGCTAAATCCAACTCTGACTGCCTCGCCATCAACCTAGTCAACCCCCATGACTATACATCCAGAAACAACCCATACCCTGTCATTCCAAACCCACTACACCCATGGCACTACACACAAATACCCAGACCCGCCCCGGATCCCTAAACAATTCCTTCCAGGATATCACCTGCTAGTCACACCATGTAAGACTCCCAGCCATTCCCGTAGTTTATCAACCACATGTAAACCACCTTATAACTATGATCAATAATTAACAACATAACCAATAACAACCCTTGTCTTATAGCCCATACCCACCCTAGGATCCCCTTTAGCAACACCTATGTGTTAAACAGACAACCCTGCCTAATCCAAGACACACTCAATAGATATAACAGGATTCTCAATCACTCAAGGACCACCAACAAATATCACAATTCAATAAAATAGATCGTCCACTCACGGAACCAATAACAGTCAATGCGATGCAACAATATCAATGCAATGATGCAGTAAAATAAACCTGTACTAGGCGTGCTACCCGAGCCAACCGTTAGTATTTCATACCATGCATGGTACTCGAGCCAACCATTTGTTATACTCATACCAGGCGTGGTACCCGAGCCAACCGAATGTCAATTAATCCACAGTCAAATAATGAACAAACAACTTTTAAAACCAACAAGCAACACACCGTTTAATTCACAGACTGTAAAATAGGACCCTTAGACATTTTAAACAATTCCTCTAAGCAATGCAATTTATACAAACACTAAGATAAGAGTACAATAATATACAACATTCACAGAAATCGTAAGCCATCACTTACCCTCTTTCCCGGGTATATAACTTAGCCTCGACCTCCGTTCGAAGACTAACACACTCAACCTTTATTTACATATAATGAACGGTTTCTTCTTTTTAGCATAATTTAACAACCCCATTTATTCTGGAACTTACATAGATAATAACAATACGAATTACCACCCCTTAGTCCTTAGCAAGAACAATGACTACTTATCATGCCTTCCGCATTCTCGAAACCTAACCTAGGATTTTCCCATTTTCATACCCATTTAGTTGCCCTTGAAATTCCTGGTTCCCCGAACCTTCCCAACATCCCAGTCCCTGAGTCCTATTATTTTAGCATACCTAGACAACAATAATAACAAGAATATTATACACATCACTAACCAGCCATTTATTTCACGCAAACCAAATGCCCACATAAAATCAGTATCCAATCTGCCAGACTCCGTGCCCGGAGGCCTAAAACATGAAATCTCCATTTTGGTATTTGATGAATACAGAATGTAAACAGGTCTAACTACTCATGAAAACCTAGCCTACCTGGACACCAAGCAGCTGCAACCATGCATTTCTGACTCCGTGAAGGCATTCCTAGCTTAATGATGGTCCTGGAATCTGTTTTTCCGCGTCCCTCCAGCCGTGACCCCTCCTCCTCATGATTCCCTAGCCTTGGAGCAGCATGGGAGGGTTTTTGGAGAAACCCTCGTATGTTTTCCAATTGAGGAGGAGAGCATCTTTTATTAAATCCCGTCGTGAGGCTTCTACCTCCCATTACTCTGCTATGGTGGTTAACTCTCCACTATAGCGGTCCAGCTATAGCGGAATAATTATCGCTATAGTAGAGTGACATCAGCTCATATTATTTCTAAAAATCAGAAATTTTCCACTACTTCACCCTACTTAAAAAATGTACTTTAAATTGGTTCCCCAAATAATTTGACTTCGTGATTCTTAAAGTAATGACTAGTCCGGTCGTTACAACAGATACCAATTTACTCCCGAAATAATAATAAGCTGAGGGAGACTATCCTGGGACCTTCACCATCCCGAGTGATAGCGTAATTAATGAACCTACGCAAGTTGCAAAACCTGTCCTTAATTACTATAATCGATAAGAGGGAAAAAATCTAATATCATCCCGTCCTGACGAAGAATTTACGAGCCTCTCAAAGGAAATCACACGTGTCCCCATTTTGAGTGCCCAAGAAATCTAGGAACTCGCGTCATGTTGGGACGGATGAATTTGAAAAGACCTGGGAGAACCTTTCATTACCAAAAACCAATTTTCCACTGGCTATAGCGAACAATATACTGCTATAGAGGTTCGGCTACAGTGAACTGCTAACCGCTATAGCAGTTGACAGAAGAATGAAATAGGGGAGAAATGGGCTTCTCCCCACATTCCCTTCAAACGTACCACTTTCTCTCCCGATCACCCCACTTTCGACATCGAAATTTTCAGGTAAGACTCGCTTCTACTTGTTTATTTACTTCCTTGCACGAATTTAGACATAATTTTGGTAGAAAATGAGGATTTGGCGTGTGCATTGAAGTGGGTTTTGAACTTGAACCTTAGGTTGGATTTTGTTGAATTCCCAAAGCATGGATGCTCCACTTACGTTTACAATGCCTCCAAGGCATTCTGGCCATAAATATTATGCTATTATTGGCCAAAACTGGGTCAAAAATGGGTGGAATGTGAAGGGTTATTCTTGAACAAAAGAGGTGATTTGGACTATTTATATGAGTTCTAATGCCCAAGTTTTGTAGAAAACAGTAATGGGGTACTTTGGGTAGGTAGATCTGAACTGAGAATGTCAAAAATAGAGATTTGGACCAAGGGGTGCCATTGTTGCACCCCTTGAAGCTTCGGGGATGATGAATACCACTATAGCAGTTGGGCTCCACTATAGAATTTCCGCTACGGCGGATATTTTTCCTATATGGCGGTTTCACTATGGCAGACGATCGTCCGCAATAGCGGAAGGTCGCGACCTGACACTTAGAAAAAAATTCCCATTTTTCTAAACCCCTTATGCCTTATCGAGTTCTAATCCAGTTTTCTTGCTACATTACAGGTTATACTTCCAATGGCTGAAGGAGGACAATTGCCCATGTATGATTATGACCGTTTTCCCGATGAAGCTAGTCGGGAGAGGTTTCTGGATTACCGAAGACTAGGCATTTGTTACAAGAGAGGTTGCAAGATGACCGTGATGGATGGGAAGGCAACCGCCTTCCACTGCAAAGTTTGAGAGTTTAGTTGGGTGTCCTTGCTAATAGCTCCTTCTTCCGCCCAGACAGGGTGGTTGCGGAAGTTTTATGCTACCCTCCCCACTATCCATTGGGATGAACCTAACCCCAGAATCAGGATCCAAGGGGTGGTTGTGCCTGTGGATGCTCAGACTGTCAATGAGGTGCTTAGAGTGCCTCACATCTCCAATGTTGCATACGAGGCTAAGGCAAGACTTTGGGACATAACTTGGTTGACAGATACTTTGGTAGATGCAGAGTTCAGAAACCAGGTCTACTGGGTCAGCCCCAAGGGCGTCACTAGCACCTACTTTTCCGCGGAGGCTAGTATGTGGTTAAACTTGGTATCCCAGAGAATCCGACCATCGGGTAACAAGACTGAAGTGACCTATGCCCGAGCCCTGGTGGTTGCTTATGCCATGCAAGGCATTATCATGAATGTGGGGGAGCATATCATCTTTTAATGAAAGGACTTCTACCGGGGTCATAGGAAGGGCCCATATCTTCCTGGTTTGGTGTTCGAGTTATGCAGGCCAGTTGGAGTGCCTGAGGACCATACTGACTTAGAGGTGTCTATGGACGACCCCTTTGACCCTTTCCGGGTGAAGGTGGTCTCCAAGAAGAAGAGGAAGATGGATGAAGCTGGGAGCAGTCAGTCGGTTAAGGAGGCCGACGATGATGATGATGATGATGATGATGATGACACCCATGCCCCTTCCAAGCCCCAGCCCACGGTCACTATCACCCAACTAGAGGAGAACTTGGCTGCTGTCAGGAGGTTCATGGAAAGCACAGCTGCTACTGAAGGTGCAGCCCCGCCCCCCACTGCTCAGGACTTTGCTGCACTCCAGAGGGAGTTAGAGGAGGAGAAGAAGAAGATGCGCTCTCAAGACCATATGTTTGCCCGGATGTGGAAGACCATCAAGGTCATATTCTCATGAGTTGCCCCGGGTCAGGAGCTGCCCACACTCGAGCCTGAGGATAGGCATGAGTTTCCTTCCTGAGCGATGATGAGGCTTAGGACCTCCCCCTCCCCCTTTTACTAGATACTCTTTATTGCTTTTGGTTGCCTCCGTTAGGGGCTTGTTAGATAATATTTCCCCTTTCCTTTTCCCTCTTTTATTATCGCACATGGATGCTTGTTTTAGAAAATTTCCCTTATATGCATACTACGTTAGTTATACATGCTTTCCTTGATTCACACAGTGATTTGTAACTTAATACTTGACTTTATATTGCCCCCGGGAAGGAATGAAAACAGGAGAAAGCAGAGCAAGCTTTCTGCCCCACACACCTCTGCTATGGCAGATGCCCCCCTGCTATAGCAGATCCGCTATAGCGGGAGTGCCGTGGTGGTGCCATCCAGTACAGAAATTTGATTTTCAGCTAAATGAACTCATCCCCCTTCCTGGTTACCTCTGTCCAAACCTGTAAGTCCCGCCATGGTCTTAAACCACCCTCAAGACCAATCCTGACATCGAACGTATCTCAATCTGGCATAACACACTATCAATTACAAAGAAATCACAACAACAATTATTTTCTAACAATACCTTCCCGCCATTACACTAATGACTCATTTATTCCCATGGTTCCCAACCAAGTCCCGACTGTTCTGAAACTGAAGCTTCCCTACAGTCACAGTTCCCAATACCTTATCATCTTAACCAATGATAAGACCTTTTTAACATGCAATACCACTCTTTAAATTAGGACATTACACAGATTACCACAGCCTAAGGTACACAAAATTTTCCACTTAATGACTTTCTGCAGACTCTACATGCACAACAATTTACAATTCACACACATTTCAAATAAGTCACACCAGAATCGCACAACACCACATTTAAACTTCAAGTCACAACCAAAACAATCACAACCAAATCAAACCACACAATTTCATATTTGTTCGTACCATAGATTACCATTTGCTAGTTATTCATGTCTTGTCATAGCCTCTCAGGCCAGATACCAATTGGAACCTTCCCGGTTCCAATTTCTCTTACTTGTCTTATCGCAATATGAGTACAAGGACCTCCTTCATTTTGTTGAGATACCAATTGGAATCGAGAGATACCAATTAGACTCAACCCATACAAGCAAGTAAAGAACTATACAAAAGAATGAAAGAAGGGAGATGTTTCCTAGAATGCTTCATAGCTTCCCAAAGATTAGATGTGGATGTCAACACACCAATCTGTAGGACTCTATTCGACACTTTGCTCTTGTTCTGGGAGACCGGTAACATAGGCTCTAATACCATCTTTCAGGACCCAATCTTTTGGGTCGTGCTGGCGCCTATTCTATGCACCTAGATAGATGAACCATTGCCACCCGTCTAACAGGTAAATGCGGAAAAGAGAAAACATATCATGAGATAACCTTTTTGATATACGAATAACCGTTACAACATCCTTTTTGTCTAGATTACAACCAACAGTTTTTAGATATAAATTAACCTCCCTAGGACCTAGTCTAAACAGGTACAAGAGCTAATACAGGATTTATATAGAGAAAAATAAATGAGACATAACTTCAATCATGGAGGAAGGACACAAGCTGCTGCAGATCACCGTCGACATGTACCTATGTAAAATCACCAGCCCTGCGATCATACTAGACCAAAAAGGTATAGCAAGAGTAGAGTCAGCACAACCACACGTACTGGTAGGCATCATCGATCGACTCAAATCCACTCCTACCATTAGACTTCCCAAGTCACACTAACCTTAGACTTCCCAAGTCACACTAACTTTAGACTTCCCAAGTCACACAACCTTAGACTTCCCAAGTCACACAACCTTAGACTTCCCAAGTCACACAACCTTAGGCTTCCCAAGTCACACAACCTTAGACTTCCCAAGTCACACAACCTTAGACCAACCGCTAAATCCAACTTTGATTGCCTCGCTATTAACCTAGTCAACCCCCATGACTATACATCTAGAAACAACCCAGACCCTGTCATTCCAGACCCACTACACCTAGGGCACTACAAACAAATACCCTGACCCCCCTCAGATCCCTAGACAATTCCTCCCAGGATATCACCCACTAGTCACACCATTTAAGACTCCCAGCCATTCCCCTAATTTATCAACCACATGTAAACCACCTTATAACTATGATCAAAAATCAATAACATAACCAACAACAACCCTTGTCGTATAGCCCGGACCCACCCTAGAATCCCCTTTAGCAACACCTAAGTGTTAAACAGACAACCCGGCCTAATCCAAGGCCAACTCAACAGATATAACAGGATTCCTGGTCACTCAAGGACCACCAAAAAATATCATAATTCAATAAAACATCCTGGTCCACTCACAGAAATAATAACAGTCAATGCGATACAACAATATCAATGCAATAATGCAGTAAAATAAACCCATATCAGGCGTGGTACCCGAGCCAACCATTAGTATTCTGTACTAGGCATGATACTCAAGATAACCATTTGTTATACCTGTACCAGGGGTGGTACCCGAGCCAACCGAATGTCAATTAATCCACAGTCGAATAATGAACAAACAACTTGTAAAACCAACAAGCAACACACCATTCAATTCACAGACTGTAAAATAAGACCCTTAGATATTCTAAACAATTCCTCTAAACAATGAAATTCATACAAACACTTAGATAAGAGTACAAAAATATACAACATTCACAGGAATTGTAAGCCATCACCTACCCTCTTTCCCGGGTATATAACTTAGCATCGACCTCCGTCCGAAGACTATACACACTCACTCTTTATTTACATATAATGAATGGTTTCCCTTTATTAGCATAATTTAACAACCCTATCTATTCCGAAACTCACATAGATAATAATAATACGAGTTACCACCGCTTAGTCCTTAGCAAGAACAACGACTACTTATCATGCCTTCCGCATTCCCAAAACCTCACCTAGCAGTTTCCCATTTTTATACCCATTTAGTTGCTCTTGAAATTCCCGGTTCCCCAAACATTCCCGATATCCCATTCCTTGAGTCCTATCATTTTAGCATACCAAGACAACAACAACAACAAGCATATTATATGTATCACTAACCAGTCACTTATTTCACGCAAACCAAATCCCCACAATAACCAGTATCCAATCCGCCAGACTCTTTGCCCGGAGGCCTAAAATATGAAATCTCCATTACGCTATATGATGAATACAGAATGTAAACAGGTCTAACTACTCATGAAAACCTACCCTACCTGGATGCCAAGCAGCTGCAACCATGCATTTCTGGCTCCGTGAAGGCATTCCCGGCTGAATGATGGCCCTAGAATCCGCTGTTCCGCGTCCCTCCAGCAGTGATCCCGAGCAGCATGGGAGGGTTTTTGGAGAAACTCTCGTATGTTTTCCAATTGAAGAGGAGAGCATCTTTTATTAAATCCCATCCGGAGGCTTCTGCCTCTTGTCACAGCGCTATGGCAGTTAACCCTTCGCTATGGCAGTCCCGCTATAGCATAATAATTACCGCTATAGCGGAGTGATGTCAACCCAGATTATTTCTAAAAATTAGAATTTTTTTACTACGTCACCCTACTTAAACAAACGTACTTTAAATTGGTTCCCCATATAATTCAACTTCGCAATTCTTAAAATATCGACAGGTCCGGTCGTTATAGATCACCCAAGAAATTTAGGGCCTCATCAATATGCCAGAATGAAAAGATTTTAAACATAATAAACAATAAATTTTCTATGCTATGAGGGTCTGGATCCCACTATTGAGGGAATATTTTCACTTTAAAAGCATGGTTATAGTGGGAGAGGGCCGCTATAGTGGAAGATAACAATTTGAAGCGGTGATAAATGGGATTCTCGCTTATTTCTCCCTCTTTCACTAAAAAAACTTCCCTCCTTCCATTGATCACTTTTCTCCCATTGTCAAAAATAAGGTAATTATCGATAAACTTCATTCCCTTACTTCATTACACAAAATTATGCTTATTTTACGCTTCAAATTATTGAATAGAATAGGTTGTGTGTTTGTCTTTAAAATTTTGAATTTGGGGTTGACTTAGTCGAAGCTTCAAAGCATGAATTCTTTTATTATGTTTACAACGCTTCTATAGCATTTTGGGCATAAGAATTATGGAGTTTATGGCCAAACTAGGCTCAAAATAGTAGGGAATGCAAAGGGTTATTCTTAGTTCCTCAATGGGTATTTGGGCGTGTTTTAGGAGTTATAATGTCCAAATTCTTATATAAACTAGTGTTAGGGAACTTTAGAAACACGGATCTAAAGTTGAAACATTAAAAATGGGACTTTTGTCAAAAGGTGTCACTATTGCGCCTCTTGAATTTCTAGAAACGATGAAGGCCGCTATAGCGTCCTTGTCCTGCTATAAGAACCTCATTATAGCAAAAAAATCCTATTATAGTGTGATCGTGGTAGCGGGATATAGGCTGCTATAGCAGGAGGCCATATGCAGTAGACTCCCAAACAAGCCAAGTCACTGGTTTTTTTTCTAGAGTTTGACTTCTTAACACTTTATGAGTTCTAACTTTATCCCTTTTCAATGATTTTGCAGATTAAACATCCCAATGGCTACAGACCAAGAGAATGCTCCAGCCTACAAAAGATTTCCTGACGATGCTTATTGAGAGAGATTCTTAGAATATCATAGGACAGAGTTCTTTTATGAGAGGGCCTTTGCTATGAGAGGAGTGGTAGAAAAGGTGTGTGCATTTTACAATTGGCTTCAGGAGTTTGGCTAGGTTCCACTGCTTGAGGATCCCCTCTTCTGGGGTCTCGGTCTAGGTCAGGGAGTTTTATGCCATACTCTAGACTGTTCTTTGGGATAACCCTAACCCCACTATCCACATCAGAGGAGTAGATGTCCCTATGGACGTTCGGACTATAAATGAGGTATTGGGGGTGCATCACATTTCAAATGTTGGGTACAAAGTCAAGGCCTGAGATATGGACATAAAGTGGCTGCAGGATACTCTGATTGAGGAGGAGTTTAGGTACTAGATCTACTATCCCACTACTCAGAGCATCACATGCTCCAATTTCTCAACCGATGCTAGAAGGTGGGTGAACCTGGTGTCCCATAGGATTCATCCGTTGGGCAACCTTACCGACGTGACCTACTGTAATAACCCTCTAAGTCGTTTTGTAAATTCTTACTTGTTTACTTGAATTAACCCTTCTCATAGTCTTAATATATGATTTATAACTTTTGGAGATGGATAGTACGAACCTCGGGGTGTCCAGGAGGGATTTAAGTCACGATTGGATTCTTGAGTTTTAAGAAAGTTAAGTTTGATCACGAGCAATCTTCAATCAAAATGATCTCAAAATGGTGTTTTAATAATTTCAATAGGTCCGGAATATGTTTTTTAGTCAATTTACATATTTGGTTGATTTCCTTGGGGTTTTGAACAAAATTTGAGGGTCTATTCGAAGTTTTGATTATTTTAGAGAATTAATTTAATTGGTGATTAATGGGTCAAAACCACAATTTAGTTATTCATGTGACTCGTATGCTAATAATAAAATAAAATTAAAGAATCAAGGGTTAATAGGTTTTAAAACCCTCAGATCATTAGGAAGCAAATCATATTTTTTTGAAGAAGAAGTGTTGTCGTGGTGTCGAGGCCAACAAGAGTGCAGGTGAGAAATCCCAAATTTTCTGCAATTCATTACAGCTAGGATATAACCCAGTGTTATGTAATTCATTACTTGCTAGGTTATATATATATATATATATATATATATATATATCTTCACCTCAACTTTTTTATAATTTTATTGGTATTTGGTTTATATTAGGCCTATAAGGTCATTTCTACGGTACTAACTGTTGATGCCTAGGGTAGTTAACTTAATGGATAAATTATTCTCTAAGAAGAACAAGAAAGTATGGAACAATGATAACATGATAATTTTCCAATCACTGAGATATGAATTGGCCTATAAGAATTTGAGGTGTTTGTGGTAAACTATTGCATAACAGTAGTAATATTCTAATCTCGTGGCTTTAGAATTCATTGTGAATTGATTATCTTAGTCATGTCTTGTATAATTATTAGGTAATGATTAGAAATCATTAGGCATAAATGATAAATGGTTAATGGTTTCTCTGAGATTGCACCCTTTGCAACTATTGATATCACTTTTAGCTTTAAGTTTGAGATTTCGCATATGATTATGGACTGCAACTTTGATAAATTGAAATTTTAAGTCTAGAGTTCTTAGAGTAAGAATTCATAATTCAGGGGTCGAAAAATGATTTGTTTTAGCGGAAATTCGACGTGCTAGTTCGTATTCTTATGTGAATTATATATTTGAACAGATTTTAATCATTTTGAAGCGTTACAGAAGGGTAAGTCTATAACTTGACACTTGGGCTTTATTTTGAGGCAAGTAGAGATTTCTAATTTCTTTTTGAAGTGTTAGTTTTATTATATAAACTAAAGTTAATGATAATGGGTAATGAGGGAGTCCCGTATAAATGAGATAACAAGAATTTATACAGGCACCGGTGTTATTCTCTGGAAAATTCTTATAGAAATTATTATCGATTGATAGAATCTCATAAGTTGTGATACAATTGAACCGTTGAGACTCGTGAATTATGTGAACTTGGTTGTGATTGATAAACTCATTTTATTTACTTGATCATACATATACATTCATACCACTCTTATTGTTGCATGATAATTATTAGTTGATATTGCCCACTGAGTTATTTGTAAGATTCATATTCTTATTAAGTCAGTGAAAAATGGTTTCGGTAAGTGACATCATGCAAAGCCAAAGGGAAATTGTTTCGGCAAGTGGTACTATGATTATTTAAGAAATTCAAGTTCTTATTATGCTGATGGAAAATAGTTCCGGCAGGTCTTATTATGCTGATGAGAGATGGTTCCGGTGGATTTTTATTGTGAAAATGGAAAATGATTTTGGCGGGTATATACCGATTTACTTTTGTATCGCTTCTAGAAGGAGTTAGTAATCAAAGCTTGTTAAGTACACATATTTTCCATACTCATTCTATACTTGTTGCACCTTTTTTGCATATAGAAACTGAGCCAGGTACTAGGAATAATTGACTTGTTACTTGTGTTCGAGGCTGTTGCGGTTAGAATTCAGGGTGAGCTGCTTTTTCTTTGGCGATACTGAATTCTAGAGATTTTTTATATTTTCTGTCTTTCTTTCTTCTAGACAGTTGTTTTAGTTTTCACAGACTTGTTTCATATTCATAGATGCTCTTGTACTGGTGTCATCAAGTCTTAGGGTAGTTGGATTTGAATTCGTTTATTTCGCATTTATAAGAGTTGATGGTTTGCTTAAATATTACTTCCGCATTATTTTTATTGTTAAATGGTTAGTACAGAAAAGATGTTCACTTACAGGGATGGTGGGATCAGATTCTAGAGATTTCTTATGTTTTCTGTCTTACTTTCTTCTAAACATTTGTTTTAGTTTTCACAGACTTATTTCATATTCGTAGATACTCTTGTACTGGTATCACCAAGTCTTGGGATAGTTGGATTTGAATTCATGTATTCTACATTTATAAGAGTTAATGGTTTGCTTAAATATTACATTTGCATTATTTCTATTGTTTAATGGTTAGTACAAGAAAGAGGTTTGCCTACGGGGATGGTGGATTCCCTCAGGGCCTAAAGAGATTTTGGATCGTGACAACATGGTATCAGAGCATGGTTCATAGGTCCCACTAAGTACAAGAGCAGAGTCTATTAGAGTCCTGCAAATTAGTATGGAGATGTCCGTACTTATATTTGAGAGGCTATAGGACTTTAGGAAACTTCCATTCATTCATTCATGATCATGTGTATGTGACAATTAAGGTCTAAACTTCTTCCTTTTATTCTCTCACTAATGGTTAGGACACATTCTTAAATGTACACACCAGCAATATAAGATGATGTTACACGATATAGTGTGAGATGTTCTGATATGGGTAGCAAGATAATCGGGTAATAAGTGTTGCGACTTTAGAGAACGTAATTAAGGAAGTTGAGAATAGCAAGTATAATTTTCTCAAGGTGTGTTTTGGATAAGGATACTTCAACTTCATCTGGATTTATTATGTCAGTCTTATGACACGGTTGTATTAGTGATAAGTCAAAAATTTTGTAATGAGGTGGTATAGTGTTGATTTCTTGAAGACAAATGTAAGTTTAAGAGTATAAATTGATTCGATAAGAGGAGAGTGACCATGATAAGGGTATGAGGAGGCATGAAGGAGGACAAAGACATGAAAGATGAGTAATTGTGATGAAATCTGAGATGGTAGGACTTGTTATAAGATTCGTACTTAAGGATTTTATTTTTATCATTTGGAGTGTAGTTATACTAAAGAGAATTTGAATAGTTCAAGTTGGGTGCATAATGACTACATTTATATAGTGTTCGTTTGGTGGGTTAAATCTAATATATTGAGAGATTATGAAAGTCTAAGATTGATACCAAACTTTAATGACGTTTAAAGTGGTAGCTTGACGACAGCTATTAACAATTTCAATTTGTGAGGTACATTCAGAGATTTAATTGAGTATAACTAATATTAGTTGAAACTAAGATGAAATAAGGATTCTTTAGTTAAGGGATTTTTTTTAGTGAGGGTGTTTGTATAAATCTATATAGGAATATCCATAATGTCATGCCCCGAGGTTACACCCTAAACGTAACACAAGACTCGAGACCACAAGGATCCCAAATTAACCCTTTATCAGAGCATTCTCAAGCAAACATAAGGGAAAACATAGCGGAAGCATCATGAGGAAATCCAAAATAGGAGACATAATCATAGATAGATAAGTCGAATAGAAAGAAATACAACTCAAAGAACATCCAACAACATCTATGTCTGAAAAGCCTCTAGGACTAACATAAAGAGCTTATGGGATAATACCCTAACTAACTTGAAAATCTAAAAGGAAAGGAGCATAAAAGCTAGATTAAAGACTAGTCCTCGAACTATAAGGATAACCACTGCTGTTTAGAAATCTGGCTTCGTCTATCCACGAGCCTGGAAGGGAACACCTGAATCTGCATCATAATAGGATGCAACACAAGAAGTATGCAGTCAGTACTATGGAATGTACCGAGTATGCGAGCAGTGCATAAGTATGATAGAAACATTCTTTTAAAATGTACTTAGACAGAATCCATACATAATAGAGTATCATGAGAAATTATCATAACGGAAAGATAAATCATGAGGTAAAAGCCAACTTCAAAGTAGGAGTTTATAAGCTTAGAAAAACTTGAATACATGTATAAGGAAAACATACATAGGGGAGTTTCTTATAACAGACATGAGACCATGTGAGCTTCATGAAATCTAACTATTTGACCCTAGTTAGGAAAGCTGACTTGAACCCTACCAAGGAACAAGTCACCATACCCAACTATATAACCCTAGTTGGCAAAGCTGCCCTATGCCCCGCTAAGGCAAGGGCACCATTTGTAAAGACGTGGATCCACTCTCATAAGTCTTCTTGGCACATATCATTTCATAACCTATGTTGGCAACGTACTTTTTGGACTTGGGTAATCGAACCCTCATCACTAGGTGCTAAGTACTACTCCCAAAACATACATACATCTCATAAGTTCATGAAGGTATAATCGAATACCCATCTCTTTTGAAAAGCATGATGACACATCGGGTACCATGCAAATTCTCATATCATAAGTTCTTAAAGTAAAGCATAGATATAATTCAAATCATACCTTTATTTCTAAATTCATACTTGAAGAATTTGGCATGCAATTTCATAAAATTCATAAGGTCATGATATCTAATCATGCCCAATTGCACTTAGAAACATGTAATTCATGGAATCATGCTATAAATTCATTTCAATGCTTGGGCCTTTAAATATAATGAAGGAATCATAATTAGATCCTAAATAAGTAATAAGAATACATGAATTTAAGCATAGAAACTGATTTCATAAGTTTTCTCCAATTTAGATCAAAACCTTAGATTCATAAGTTCATAATTTCAAATAAGGAATTGGGGTTTTGGGCACAAGGGTGATAGGAACCCATTGTTGAATATCCACATACCTTAATTGAAGCTAACCCCAAGAATTGGAAAGACTTAGGAGACTTGATCTTGGAGCTTGAAACTTGGAGCTTGGAGAAGAACTTTTCCTCTTTGGGAGTTGATTGAAGAATTTAGGAGGAACTTAGGCTAATGAGGGTGAAAACCCTTCTTGAAGTAGTCAAAATGGCATCATTTAGAAGTTAGAAGAGTGGGTAAAGATTAAAATACCCCTGGGACTTAATTAAGAAAAAACTAGAAAATGTTGACTTTAGGGACCACGAGTTGGTCGATGGTCCGTCATCCAAAAGGACAGACCATCAACTTGATCTGTAGTTTCACGCTGGCATTTACTGGAGCTACTGGAATTGCATTCCACGGGTCACATTATGGTCTGTGCTTCCAAACAAAAGACCATCTTGTCGACTCGTGGTTTGTCAGACACTTAGAAAGGGCTACTGGAATTTCATTCCACGAGTCACACTACGGTCCGTGCTTCCAAACGATGGACCATCTTGTTGACTTGTGGTTTGCCTTAGGAAAGTTTTGAACCTCAGAACTTCAGGGACTACAGATGGGGATGATGGTCTATCGTCCAAAAGGATGAACCATCTTTTGACTCATCATTTCTGGGACATATTTTGGGGTCTACTAGAATCTGGATGATGAGTGCACAGATGGACCGTAGTTTCAAACCACGAACCATTGTTTGACTCGTCATCTCTGGATACTTGATATTTTTTTGAGATTTTAGCTTAGATAGCTGGTTTTATTTTCGAGGTGTTACAATATCCCCCTCTTGGGATCATTTGTCCTTGAATGAAGACTAAGTAAGGGAATTGAAAAGAAAATAGCCCAACCAAACATCAAAACATAAACACCAAGGAGAAACATGAAAAATGAACTTTTTAACTTTGAAAACATGAAGACATGCATACATGCTAGGATTATGATAGAAACTTATGACATACGATCGGAGGAACATACTAAGGAGGAAACTATTTCCTCAAGCTTAAGCAGAATCAGAATGAACGAGATGAGGATATTTGGCCTTCATGGCCTCTTCCTCTTCCCAAGTAGCACCCTCAACGAGCTGATTCCTCCAAAGGACTTTCACTGAAGCGACTTCTTTGTTTCTCAATTTCCGAATCTGATGATCAAGGATCTCTACAGGAACCTCCTCGTAAGTGAGGCTATCTTTCACACCTACATCCTCAAAGGGAACAATCAAAGTCGGATCACCCACACACTTCTTCAACAAGGAAACATGGAAAACTGGATGAACCACTTCTAACTCTGATGGTAAATCCAATTCATAAGCAACTTTCCCAACTTTCCTCAGAATCTGATAAGGACCTACAAATCGGGGACTAAGCTTCCCTTTCTTTCCAAATATCATCACACCCTTCATGGGTGACACCTTCAGAAACACCCAATCATCCACCTCAAACTCTAACTCTATCCTCTTCATATCACCATAGGACTTCTGACGAATTTGAGTGGTTTTCAACCTATCCCAAATAAGCTGAACCTTCTCCATAGTCTCATAAACCAAATCTGGACCAATCAAGGGTGCCTCACCAACCTCGAACCAACCAATAGGAGATCTACATCTCCGACCATAAAGGGCCTCATAAGGAGCCATCTGAATGCTAAAGTGAAAATTGTTGTTGTAGGCAAGTGATCATCCCAACTACCTTTGAAATCAATCATACGCCCTCGACATATCCTCTAAAGTCTGAATAGTATGTTCTGCGCGGCCATCTGTCTGAGGGTGAAATGTTTTGCTAAGTTTCACCTGAGTGCCAAGACCTCTCTCAAATGATCTCCAAAATTGAGAAGTAAACTGAGGACCTCTGTCTGAAATGATGGACAATGGGACACCATGCAATCGGACTATCTCTAGGATGTAAAGTCTGGCATAGTCATCCGTTGAATCTGTAGTCTTAACAGCCAAGAAATGGGATGATTTAGTCATCCGATCAACAATCACCCAAATTGAATCATGTTGCCTTCGAGTACGAGGCAAACCTGTGATGAAGTCTATATTGATTGCCTCCCACTTCCAAGTAGGAAGATTAATATCCTGAATCATGTCACCCGGTCGCTGCTGCTCTACCATTACCTTCTGACAGTTGGGACACTTAGCCACAAACCCGGCTATGTACTTTTTCATACTATTCCACCAATAGACTTTCCGTAGATCACGGTACATCTTGGTGGCACCCGAATGAATGGAATATCTATAACTGTGAGCCTCGGTCAAAATTCAATGTCTCAAATCATCCACATCTGGAAGCCAAAGATGACCCTGATAATGAAGCACTCCATCTCCCCCTTGGGAGAAGACCTCAACCCGCTGCTGATGAACCGCACCCTTAAGCTGAAGCAAAATTGGATCATTGTCTTGTTTTGCCTTCACTTTAGCTACCAAGGAAGACTCAGAACCATTATGAACAATAATACCACCCTCAGTAGAGTCCATAAGTCGAACTCCCAACCGGGTAAGTCGATGAACATCTTTCACCAATTCTTTCTTCCCATCTTCAATCAAAGCCACACTACCCATGGACAATCTACTCAAGGCATCTGCCACAACATTGGCTTTACCCGGGTGGTAAAGCACCCTCATATCATAATCCTTAAGGAGCTCAAGTCATCTCCTTAGTCGCAAATTCAACTCCTTCTGAGTAAACACTTATTGGAGACTCTTGTGATCAGTGAACACATCCACATGAACGACATACAAGTAATATCTCTAAATCTTCAAAGCAAAGACCACGATCGCCAACTCAAGATCATGAGCAGGGTAGTTCTTCTCATGAGTCTTAAGCTATCTAGAAGCATAAGCGATAATCTTACCTCGCTGCATCAACACACAACCCAACCTGACTCTGAAAGCATCACAATAAACCACAAAGTCATCCAAACCCTCGGGTAGGGTCAACACTGGAGTGGTGGTCAATCTAGTCTTCAACTCCTGAAAACCCTTCTCACATGAATCAGACCACTGGAATTTTACCTTTTTCTGATTCAATTGAGTCAAAGGCAAAGCAATGGAAGAGAATCCCTCTACAAACCTCCTGTAATAACCAGTCAAACCCAAGAAACTCTGAATATCCTAAGGGTAAGTAGGTCTAGGACAGTTCTTTATTACCTCAATCTTTTGAGAATCCACACGAATACCATCTCCTGTCACAATGTGACCCAGAAAAGCCACAGACTGCATCCAGAACTCACACTTGCTAAACTTAGAAAACAACTGACGATCCTTGAGAGTCTGCAACACAAACCTTAAGTATACCGCATGCTCCTCCTCACTCCGAGAATAAATAAGGATATCATCAATGAACACAATCACAAAAAAATCCAGATATTGCTTGAACACACTGTTCATCAAATCCATAAAAGCTGCAGGAGCATTGGTTAGTCCAAAATACATAACAACAAACTTATAATGACCATATCGAGTCCTGAAAGCTGTCTTTGGAATATCACACTCCCGAATCCAATGTTGATGATACCCAGATCTAAGATCAATCTTAGAGAAATAACTAGCACCCTGAAGTTGATCGAATAAGTCATCAATCCTAGGAATGGGATACTTATTCTTGATTGTGACCTTGTTCAACAGTCGGTAATCAATACACATCTGAAGAGAACTATCCTTCTTACGCACAAACAACACTGGGGCACCCCAAGGGGATATACTAGGCCTGATGAAACCCTTATCAAGAAGATCCTTCAACTGATCCTTCAATTTTTTAAGTTATGCTGGAGCCATTCTATAGGGAGGAATACAAATAGGATGCGTATCTGGAATGAGGTCTATCCCGAAGTCGATCTCCCGCTCAGGAGGGACTTCGGGAAAATCATCATGAAATACTTCAGGAAACTCACTCACAACAGGAACTAACTGAAAGGGAGGGGTCTCGGAATCCGTCCATAACTCAAACAATGTGATACATATAACCCTTAGAGATCATCTTTGTCACACCTCGAGGTTACCCCCAGGCATAACACGGGACTCAAAACCACAAGGATCCCAAGTTAACCCTTGGTCATAGCATTCTCAAGCATACATAAAGAAAATATAGCAGAAGCATCATAAGGAAATCCAAAATAGGAAGACATATCATAGATAGAGTACTAAATAGGGAATACAACCCAAAAGACCATACGATAACATCTATGTCTGAAAGCCTCTACAACTAGCATATTGAGTTGATGGGAAAATACCCCAACTAACTCGACAATCTCTAAATAACGGGAACATAAAGCTAAAGTAATGTCTAGTCCTCGAACGATGAGGACACACCAAGCTGACTGAAAGTGGCCGGGATCTCTAGCCACATATCTGTGAAGGGACACCTGAATCTGCATCATCAAAGGATGCAGCGCAATATGCGATAGTACTATGGAATGTACTAAGTATTTGAGAAATACATAAATAGAGTAAAACATGCTTAAAAACGTATTTAGGCATAATCCATGCATAGTAAAGATCATGAGAAGATATCATAATGGAAATCAAATCATAAGGCAAAAGCCAACTTCAAAATGATAATTCATAAGAGAGTTCATAATGCTTAGAAAACTTGAAAACATACATATGGGAGTTTCTTATAACCGACATGAGACCATGTGAGCTACATAGAATCTAACTATCTGACCCTAGTTAGCAAAGCTGACTTAGAACCTTGCCAAGGAACAAGTCACCATCTCCAACTATCTAACCCTATTTGGCAAAGATGCCCTAATGTCCTCTCAACACAGGGCACCATTCATTAAGATATGGATCCACTCTTATAATCCTTTAAGGCACATTTCATTTCATAATCTACGCTGGCAACGTAGTTTCTAGAACTAAGGGCAATCTCACCCCATCCAACTCGGTGCTAAATACTACTCCCAAAACATGCATACATATAGCTCATAATCATATCATAGGGCATACTCTCATGCCAAAACTTATTCATAAAGCATGAAAACACATCGGGTATCATGCATCTTTCATATCAGAGTTCGTAAAGCATGAAAACACATCGGGTGTCAGGCATCTTTCATAATATAGTTCATTAGGCTTAGCATAGCCATATTTTAAAACATGTTTTTCTTTCTAAATTCATACTTGAAGAATTAGGCATGCAATTTCATAAATACATAAAAGCCATGATATCTAATCATGCCAACTTTCTCTTGAAAACATGCAATTTCATGGGTTCATGCTAGAAATCAACTTTCATGCTTGGGCTTTCAAAACCAATAAGAGAGTCATAATCAAATCATGAATAATCAATAAGAAACCATAAATTTAAACATAGAAACTGATTTCATAAACTTTCTCCAATTTTGGTTCAAAACCCTACTTTCATAAGTTCATAAATCAAAATATGAATTGGCCTTAAAATCATGAATAGGAAACCACTTATAAAATCCATGTAAAACCACCCAATTTAGAGTTGGGATCCATAGAAGAATCATGAGGTAACAATTTATAGAGAACCCATGAGAATTTGGGTAAGAACCCCTAATTTAGAAATTCATAATAATTAATTTAGAAGATGGGGTTTTGGGCACAAGGGTGAAAGGAACCCATTGTTGGAAACCCACATACCTTGGGGGAAGATTCCCCACTTTAATGGAAAAGAACTAGGAGGCTTGAACTTGAAGCTAGGATACTTAAGCTTGAGAGAAACTTTGGAGAGAAATCTTCCTTTTTGGGAGAAAAATGAGGAACTTAGGAGAGACTTAGGATAATATGGGTGAAAACCCTACTAGAAATAGTCAAAATGACTCCACTTAGTAGCTAAAAGGGTGAGAAATGACCAAAATGCCCCTGAGAAATAATTAGGAAAATTCTGAAAAAGACAGTCAACTCAGTGACCACGACTCCATCTACGGGTCATGGTCCGAATGACGGATCATGCTTTGGAAACGTAGAACCCAGGATGGAAATATCATGCTGTAGATTCATTTGTACGGGTCAACAGGACGGACCTGTAGAATGAATGATGGGTCGTAGACTCACTCATAGAATTTAGAGGACTTGGTACCTCTCTGAAGGTGATTCTACGAGTTATATGATGGACCGTCGTCCAAACGATGACCCGTCAAGTCATCCGTGGAATTTGGGCAGAAAAATTGAATTTTTACAAACCACGGGTCACTCTATGGACCGTGGTTTTGGTCTACGGGTCGTGAACCAACCAGTGGTTTTGAGAATGAAAGTTTTAAGGTTCAGTACAGCAACGACAAGTCAAAGTACGGACCGTCGTTCAAAACGACGGTTCGTCATTCCCATCCGTCATCACTGGCAGCACTACAGTAAACTGTCCATAACTTTTTACTTCGGACTCGGATTAATGCGCGGTCAGTGGCGTTGGAAAGAAGACTCAAAAACCTTTAATTTGGTGGGTACTACGCCACCTAACTCTTTATATTTTGGGAGGAATGATCGATTGAAGTTGACTCTAGTTTAGACTTACATGAAAACTTACTTTGGTGAGGTGCTTGCGACTTAACTTGATAATAGGAGTTTATTATGAAAATGATTCGCATCTGAAGTTCTCACCACACTAGGAAAATGATCATTACACTCATGGCAAAGGTTCGGGTATTAGCTTAGGTATTCTGAGGTGTTACAATCTTCCTAGCCTTAAGGTAAGATGTGAAATGACCTTTCGAGGATGGGGGACTACCTTGCCATTCTTAGATGGGTTCATGGGGAAACTTGAAATTGACAACCCGAGTACGGAAATCAACAGAAGCATAACATGCATACAAATAATCCATACCAAGAATGACATCAAAATCAGTCATCTCCAACTCTACTAAATCCACTGAAGAGACTCTATGAAGGACTGAGATAGGGCAATTTTGGTATATTCTTTTGGCTAGGACTGACTCGTATACAGGAGTAGAAACATAAAAGAGTTCTGAAAGCAATTCGGAACAAACTTTGAACTTGCATGCTACATAAGGAGTCACAAAAGATAAGGAAGCATCAGCAACCAACAAAGCATACACATCAAAAGAGAAAACCTTCAACATACCAGTAACAACATCTAGGGAACCCTCCTGATCCTGATGAGAGGACATAGCATAAAGACGGTTCTTGCACTGTCCACCTTTACTAGAAGTTGCGCCCTGCTGGGCTGGTCGACCTCCTGAAGCTGTTGTGGTAGGCTGAGTCCTACCTCCCTGTCCCTTCTTAGCTGAAGGGCAATCCTTGAAACCATACCCAAGCTGACCACAACCAAAGAAACTACCTGATCCGGCTAAGCACTCTCCAATATGACTCTTCCCACACTTGCCACAAGTGGGGTAAGTAGGTCCCTTAGCAACGCTCCCCTGAGAAACAGAACCAACTCCTCTACCAGTCTGACCATATGAGGCCTGGGGGGCTGAGCAGGAGTACTAGTTGAAGAATGAATGGGGCCTGAAGATTTCTTCTGAAATGAGGAACGATGTCCGCCTCTGGACCTTTGATGACTGAAACCTGAACCCTCGTATCTAGCCCTCTTATTCTCCATAGCCATCTCCCTAAGCCTATCTCCCTCGATTTGGTGGGCATGAGTCATGAGCCTGGAAATAGTCATATCACCCAAAAGGAAAGCAGACCTACACTTCTTCTTTACCAAATATGAAACTCCATAGATAAACTTGCTCATCTGGTCATGTGGGTCCGCTACCATGGAAGGAGCATATCTAGATAACTAAGTGAACTTCAGGCTATACTCTTAAATCGACATTGAGCCTTGCCTTAAATTCACAAACTCCTCCACATTCGCTTGCCTCAACTCTCGAGGAAAGAAGCTATCAAGAAAGGCCCTCTCAAAACACTCCCAAGTCATGGGGACCACGTCTCTCACCCTAGTCTCCTTCCATTGAATAAACCAAATGTGAGCCACATCGTTGAGTTGATAGGATGCAAGCTCCACACAATCAACACCCACTACTTGCATAACCTCAAAGATCTTCCTCACTTCATCAATAAAGTTGAGCGGGTCCTCATTCACTTTTGAACCCCCAAAACTCTGGTTGGTTCATACGGATAAAGTCATGAACTCGGGCCGCTAACCCACCTTTAGGATAGGCAGGGGTAGGAGCCTGTTGATTGTCCTGAGTGGCAAAAGTCTGGGCTAGCAAATGGATGGCATTCTTGAACTCATCATTCGTGACATCGGGAACCGGAACTTGAGGAGCAACATTCCGAGCGGCTTGGGGAGGCATAGTATGTCGGGGAGGCATAGTCTGAAATGAATAAGATAAGGATTAGAGGAACATTAAAGTTAAGTACTATCGCACGATATGATCATGAAGAAGTGAAGTTTTTCTTAAAACACCTCATAGCTTCCCTCTCATATGTATGGCGCGCTTCACACACATGAAAGAGACTCTACTAGATGTGGCTTTCAGACATCCTAGGACACTTGAACTTGAGGCTTTGATACCAAGTTTGTCACGCTCCGAGGTTACCCCCTAGACGTAACATGGGACTCAAGAACAAGGATCCTAAGTTAAGCCTTGGTCATAAAATACTCAAGCAAACATAAGGGAAAACATAGCGGAAGCATCATAAGAAAATACAAAATAGGAGACATAATCATAGATAGATAAGTCGAATAGAAAGAATACAACTCAAAGAGAATATCCAACAACATTTATCTCTGAAAAGCCTCTAGGACTAACATAAAGAGCTGATGGTATAATACCCCAACTAACTCGACAATCTGAAAGGAAAGGATCATAAAAGCTAGAGTAAAGACTAGTCCTCAAAATATGAGGACTCACCACTTCTGTCTGGATATCATGCTTCGTCTAGCCATAAGCCTGGAAGGGAACACCTGAATCTGTATCATAATAGGATGCAGCACAATAAGTATGCGGTCAGTACTATGGAATGTACCGAGTATGTGAGCAGTGCATAAGTACGATAGAAACATGCTTTTAAAACATACTTAGATAGAATCCATACATAATAGAGTATCATGAGAAAATATCATAACAGAAAGATAAATCATGAGGTAAAATCCAACTTCAAAGTAGGATTTCATAAGCTTAGAAAAACTTGAATACATGCATAAGGAAAACATACATAGGGGAGTTACATATAACCGACATGAGACCATATGAGCTTCATGAAATATAACTATTTGACCCATAAATATCCAAAAGGAAACACACAACTTAAGAGTTATTAGCCCAGAGGTATTTTATTAAACAATTTTGTAACACCTTAAGATATTACTAGCCTTGTCATTGAAAAAGAGAGACCTTTCATGTTATTACGTTCAACCCTAGTCACCAACTAGCCATCACGTTATTATGTCAGACCTCATTATATGAATACCGGTGAATTCTATGTATTCAACCTCCAAGGTTCCTTACCCTTGACATCCTTCCAACTCGGCACTTACCAAAATACTTAGCCTTGTTCCACTAACCCAATCACACATTGACACCCTAGCATATCAAGGTTTACCAAAGTTTATACACCAAAACAACAAGACAATAACACCCTACCTTCCTGGCCCGAAATCTAATTATTGCTAGACCAATGAGTATACCTATGTCATAAATACCAACACAAACATTTCCAGTTAACCATATCTCACGTTCATAACACTTAACCATGTAGACCCTGCTACCAAGCTAACATAGTCAGTGTCTACAGCCAATATGCCCCTCCGATACGAATCTAAGTCAATATCCTAATTCAATAATTATATAATTCATATCCCAGTTACACTTGTAATAGACAACGAGTTGATTCACAACTTACAATTAACCCAGACCACTCAAGGATCCTTAAGACAATAACTATGGAAATTTACATGCATTTCAGTTTATCTAAAGAGACCAACCTTAGCAACTAAGAACCTAACCAGATAAACAGTTAAGCCCAATCTTACTCAAGAAACCAACAAGTATATCAAGTAAATAGTTAAGCCCATTTCAACTCAAGGAACCAACATGTATATCAAGTAAATAGTTAAGATCAGAACCAATATGTATATCAAATAAACAGTTAAGCCTGGATTAACTCAAGGAACCAACATGTATATCAAGTATACAGTTAAGCCCAGTTTAACTCAAGGAATTAACATTTATATTAAGAAAACAACTATGCCCGGTTAAACTCAATGAACCAACATGATCAAGAAAACACATAATCCTCAGTTCACTCAAGGAACCATCACACTCACCAATTACATGTACACACCTGTTAAGGGTCTTATGGTCGCCTACTAACCATGACCTCCAGGGGACGAGCTCTTGTCCATGTACCAAATCCCAGACATCAAGTGTCTACCAACCTTATATCAACCAATCCCGTGGAGATGTCAAAATACTGATACATTCCAAAATAATGACAAATATCAAAATAGTTACAACCACAATAATAACAGAAACAACACTTGTAAAAACCAACCAGATTTTAATTAAACAATTATTGCATTTGATTTACACTTAGGATATTAAATAGTCATTACCTTTCTATGAACATACATTGTACAAGCAATACTAAGGAATAGTTATCATGTACACATAACACAAATTAGATTTTTACTCCACTTAAACCATCACCTACAACTTGAACATGTACCCGGTGACATATCCCACCCCAAACTGTTCATCTTAAAATTGGCACATTACTAGTTCCCTCCCTATTCTTCTGGTTACCACCATTTATTTTTAAAAATCCACCAACACTAACCACCCTTCAAGAACAAGCACTTATATTGGTTTAGCCCAAATTTTGGGTACTACCCCTTTTATTAGTCATGTAAGGAAAAACAACAATAATATAAACACATAACTACATGAACAATTTCAACATCACGATATAACAGCCATTTCTCACCCAATTAATTGGGTTTCCATCCATTTTATCCATCCAAATGCCATGTCCAAAGGCCTAAGCATGCAATCTCCCATCAATCTACGTTATGATCATGCTTACTAACCTAGGTCTAAACTATTCAATTAAACCTAGCATACTTGGATGCCAAGCAGCTATTACGGAGGCATGAATGCAAACTTTGACTCCATGAAGGTGAATTCTGGCGTGAAATCAGTGTAAAACCCATGGGTTTATCTCATTAATGTGAAATCCCTCCTCTATATTACTCCAAGGCCATGAGGTAACCCTAGGAAGTCTTTTAGAATAAGACTCGTCCTTTTTACAACTGAAGAGGAGAAAAGAGAATATAAAAAATCATTCTCTAGTTTATGGTCCCATCATCCCACTATAGCGGCCTATCAGCCACTACCGTAATGTTGCTATAGCGGGAAAATTCCCCCTATAATAGGATGACATCAGCCTGACCCAAAAGTTTCAAACTCCAAAAAAAATTATTGTGTCACCATATATTAATTCGAGATCGTATTTTCAAAACTTCCCATAATATGTACCTATAATGAGGTATCTTTTAATAATGACGGAACAGGTCATTATAATATATACCAATTTACCTATTGTTCATCCTCGAATGATCACGATTATGGAGAGAATGGTATGACTCTAAATTGAATCTTAACGCTCTTACCATGGCAACATATTTACAAATTCACGTAAACCACTGAAATTTCATTTTCCCTTGGTGTACTAACACTCATACCAAATTTTATTACTAATCCACTCCGTCAAGGAATCTTCCTTCCTTTGAGTCACACAAGACTAATTAGAGCAACCCTTCCCCGAGCATGTCACGACCCAACCTACCAGGCCATGCGGGCGCCCACTCTATGCACCTAGATAGACAAACTCTTGTCACCCGTCCAACAAGTAAATGCGGAAAAGAGAAACAAATCATGAGATAACCTTTTTGATATAAGAATAACCTTTACAACATCCTTTTTGTCTAGATTACAACCAACAATTTTGAAATATAAATTACTCTTCCTAGGACCTAGTCTAAACAGGTACAAGAGCTACTACTGGATTTATATAGAGAAAATTAAATGAGACACAATTTCCATCATGGAGGAAGGACACAAGGTGATGTAGATCACCATCGTCATGTACCTATGAAACATCACCAGTCCTTCAACCAGACTATACCAAAAAGGTATAGCAAGAGTAGAGTCAGTACAACCACACGTACTGGTAGGCATCATCGGTCTACCTGAATCCACTCCTACTATCATATATGTAGAATAGAGCAAAATATGAAAATAAACAATATAACTCCATCCTTCACCGCTTTCCCTTACCGGACCCGATCGTCTACTCGCACCCCTTACCTCAACCTTTTCTATTCCTTCCACTGCCAACTCCCTCTTTCTCAAGTCTTCTGAGTAACGCTACGCTTAGACTTCCCAAGTCACACTAACCTTAGACTTCCCAAGTCATACTAACCTTAGACTTCCCAAGTCACACAACCTTAAACTTCTCAAGTCACACAACCTTAGACTTCCCAAGTCACACAACCTTAGACTTCCAAAGTAACACAACCTTAGACTAACCGCTAAATCTAACTCTGACTGCCTCGCCATCAACCTAGTCAACCCCCATGACTAGACATCCAGAAATAACCCAGACCCTGTCATTCCAGACCCACAACACCCAGGGCACTACACACAAATACCCGGACCCGCCTCAGATCCCTAGACAATTCCTTCCAGGATATCACCCGCTAGTCATACCATGTAAGACTCCCAGCCATTCCCATAGTTTATCAACCACATGTTAACCAACTTATAACTATGATCAACAATCAACAACATAACCAACAACAACCCTTGTTGTATTGCCCGGACCCACCCTAGGATCCTCTCTAGCAACACCTATGTGTTAAACAGACAACCCGACCTAATCCAAGACACACTCAACAGATATAACAGGATTTCTGGTCACTCAAGGACCACCAACAAATATCAAAATACAATAAAATAGCCCGGTCTACTCACGGAACAAATAATAGTAAATGCGATACAACAATATCAATACAATAATACAGTAAAATAAACCCATACCAGGTGTGGTACCCGAGCCAACCATTAGTATTTTGTACCAGGCATGGTACCCGAGCCAATCATTTGTTATACCTACACCAGGCATGGTACCCGAGCCAACCAAATGTCAATTAATCCACAGTCAAATAATGAACAAACAATTTGTAAAACCAACAAGCAACACACCGTTCAATTCACAAACTGTAAAACAGGATCCTTAGACATTCTAAACAATTCCTCTAAGCAATGCAATTCATACAAACACTTAGATAAGAGTACAATAATATACAACATTCACAGGAATCGTAAGCCATCACCTACCCTCTTTCCCGAGTATATAACTTAGCATCAGCCTCCGTCCGAAGACTAACACACTCACTCTTTATTTACATATAATAAATGGTTTCCTCTTTTTAGCATAATTTAACAACCTAATTTATTCCAGAATTTACATAGATAATACGAGTTACCACCCCTTAGTCCTTAGCAAGAACAATGACTACTTATCATGCCTTCCGCATTCTCAAAACCTAACCTAGCCGTTTCCCATTTTCATTCCCATTTAGTTTCCCTTGAAATTCCTGGTTCCCCGAACCTTCCCGACATCCCAGTCCCTGAGTTCTATTATTTTAGCATACCAAGACAACAACAACAACAAGCATATTATACGCATCACTAACCAGCCACTTATTTCATGCAAACCAAATTCCCACATAAAACCAGTATCCAATCCGCCAGAGACCGTGCTCGGAAACCTAAAACATGAAATCTCAATTTCTGTATATGATGAATACAGAATGTAAACAGGTCTAACTACTCACGAAAACCTAGCCTACCTGGACGCCAAGCAGCTGCAACCATGCTTTTCTAGCTCCATGAAGGCATTCCTGGCTTAACGATGGTCATGGAATCTACTGTTTTGCGTCCCTCCAGCCGTGACCCCTCCTCCTCACAATTCCCTAGCCTTGGAGCAGCATGGGAGGGTTTTTGGAGAAACCCTCGTATGTTTTCCAATTGAGGAGGAGAGCATCTTTTATTAAATCCCGTCCAGAGTCTTCTGCCTCCCGTTACTCTACTATGGTGGTTAACCCTCCACTAGAGTGGTCCCGCTATAGCGGAATAATTACCACTATAGTAGAGTGACATCAGCTCGTATTATTTCTAAAAATCAGAAATTTTCCACTACGTCACCCCACTTAAACAAATGTACTTTAAATTGGTTCCCCAAATAATTTGACTTCACGATTCTTAAAGTAATGACGGGTTCGATCGTTACCACAGATACCAATTTACCCATCGTTTATCCTCGAACGATCCCAAAATAATAACAAGATGAAGGAGACTAGCCTGGGACCTTCACCATCCCGAATGACCGCGTAATTAATGAACCTACACAAGTTACAAAACCTGTCCTTAATTAGTATAATCGATAAGAGGGAAAAAATCTAATATCATCCCGTCCTGACGAGGAATTTACTAGCCTCTCAAAGGAAATCACATATGTCCCCATTTCGAGCGCCCAAGCAATCTAGGACCTCGCGTCATGTTGGGACGAATGAATTTGAAAAGACCCGGGAGAACCTTTCATTACCAAAAACTGATTTTCCACCGGCTATAGCGAATAATATACTGCTATAGAGGTTCCACTACAGAGAACTACCGACCGATATAACGGTTGACAAAAGAATGAAATAGGGGAGAAACGGGCTTTACCCCTCATTCTCCCCACATTCCCTTTGAACGTACCACTTTCTCTCCCGATCACCCCACTTTCGACATCAAAATTTTTAGGTAAGACTCATTTCTAATTGTTTATTTACTTCCTTGCACGAATTTAGACATGATTTTGGTAGAAAATGAGGATTTGGCGTGTGCATTGAAGTGGGTTTTGAACTTGAACCTTAGGTTGGATTTTGTTGAATTCCCGAAGCATGAATGCTCTACTTACGTTAAAAATGCCTCCAAGGCATTCTGGGCATAAGGATTACACTATTATTGGCCAAAACTGGGTCAAAATGGGTGGAATGTGAAGGGTTATTCTTGAACAAAAGTGGTGATTTGGACGATTTATAGTGGTTATAATGCCAAAATTTTGTAGAAAATAGTAATGGGATACTTTGGATAGGTAGATCTGAACTGGGAATGTCAAAAATGATGTTTTGGACCAAGGGGCGTCATTGTTGCACCCCTTGAAGCTTCGGGCATGATGAATACCGCTATAGTTGTTCTACTACGGCGGATATTTTTCCTCTATGGCGGTTTCACTATGGCAGACGATTGTCAGCAATAGCGGAAGGCCGCGAACTAGTAGCTTCCCAAGCTGACACTTAGAAAAAAATTCCCATTTTTCTAAACCCCTTATGCCTTATCGATTTCTAATCCAATTTTCTTGCTACATTATAGGTTATACTTCCAATGGCTGAAGGAGGACAATTGCCAGTGTACGATTATGACTGTTTTTCTAATGAAGCTAGTTGGGAGAGGTTCCTAGATTACCGAAGACTGGGCATTTGTTATGAGAGAGGTTGCAAGATGATCGGGATGGATGGAAAGGCAGTCGCCTTCCACCACAAAGTTTGAGAATTTAGTTGGGAGTCCTTGCTAGTAGCTCCTTCTTTAGCCCGGACAGGGTGGGTGCGAAAGTTTTATACTACCCTCCCCACTGTCCGTTGGGATGAACCCAACCCCACCATCAGGATCCGAGGGGTGGATGCGCCTGTGGATGCTCAGACTGTCAATGAGGTGCTTGGAGTGCCTCACGCCTCCAATGCTGCATACGAGGCCAAGCCAAGACTTTGGGACATAAATTGGTTGACAGATACTTTAGTAGATGCAGAGTTTAGAAACCAGGTCTACTGGGTCAGCCCCGAGGGTGTCACAAGCACCTACTTTTCCACAGAGGATAGGATGTGGTTCAACTTGGTATCCCAGAGTATCCTCCCATCGGGTAACAAGACTGATGTGACCTATGCCCAAGCCCTGGTGGTTGCTTATGCCATGCAAGGCATTATCATGAATATGGGGGAGCAGATCATCTTCGAATAGAAGGACTTATACCGGGGCCATAAGAAGGGCCCCTATCTTCCTGGTTTGGTGTTCGAGTTATGCAGGCGAGTTGGAGTGCCTGAGGACCATACTGACTTAGAGGTGGCTATAGACGACCCCTTTGACCCTGTCCGGGTGAAGGTGGTCTCCAAGAAAAAGAGGAAGATGGATGAAGTCGGGAGCAGTCAGTTAGTTAAGGAGGCCGACGACGATGATGATGATGATGACACCCCTACCCCTTCCCAGCCCCAGCCCGCAGTCACTAGCACCCAGCTAGAGGAGAACTTGGCTGCTTTCAGGAGGTTCATGGAAAGCATTGTTGCTGCTAAAGGTGCAGCCCCGCCCCCCACTGCTCAGGACTTTGTTGCACTCCAGAGGGAGTTAAAGGAGGAGAAGAAGAAGAGGCGCTCCCGGGACCGTATGTTTGCCCGGATGTGGAAGACCATCAATGTCATGTTCTCATGTGTTGTCCCGGGTCAGGAGCTGCCCACACTCGATCCTGAGGATAGGCATGAGTTTCCCTTCCTGAGCGATGATGAGGCTTAGGACCTCCCCATACCCCTTTTACTAGATACTCTTTATTGCTTTTGGTTTCCCCCGTTTGAGGCTTGTTAGACAATATTTCCCCTTTCCTTTTCCCCCTTTTATTATCGCACATGGATGATTGTTTTAGACAATTTCCCTTATATGCACACTACGTTAGTTATACATGTTTTCCGTGATTCACACAGTGATTTGTAACTTAATACTTCCCTTTATATTACCCCCGGGAAGGAATGAAAACAGGAGACAGCAGAGCAGGCTTTCTGCCTCACGCACCTCTGATCTGGCGGATGCCCCCCTGCTATAGCGGATCTGCTATAATGGATACGCTATAGCGGGAGTGCCATAGTGGTGTCGTCCGCTATGGCGGTCCTGACAGTAACTAGTACAGAAATTTAATCTTCAGCTAAATGAACTCTTCCCCCTTCCCGGTTACCACTGCCAAACCTATAAATCCCGCCATGGTCTTAAACCACCTTCAAGACAAGTCCTGGCATCGAACGTATCTCAATAAGGCATAACACATTATCAATTACAAATAAATCACAACAACAATTGTTTTCTAACAATACCTTCCCGCCATTACACTAATGACTCCTTTGTTCCCATGGTTCCCAACCAAGTCCCGACTCTTCTGAAACCGAAGCTTCCCTATAGTCACAGTTCCCAATCCCTTATCATCTTAACCGATGATAAGACCTTTTTAACATGCTATACCACTCTTTAAATTAGGACATTACACAG
Source organism: Jaltomata sinuosa (assembly GCA_003996215.1). Taxonomy (NCBI): domain Eukaryota; kingdom Viridiplantae; phylum Streptophyta; class Magnoliopsida; order Solanales; family Solanaceae; genus Jaltomata; species Jaltomata sinuosa. Next base: position 46,010 of record QJPP01005283.1, read on the forward strand.
ATTAACACAGCCTAAGGTACACAAAATTTTCCACTTAATGACTTTATGCAGACTCTACATGCACAGCAATTTACAATTCACACACATTTCAAATAAGTCACTCTAGAATCGCACAACACCACATTTAAACTTCAAGTCACAACCAAATCAAACCACACAATTTTATCTTCGTTAGTACCATAGATGACCATTAGCGGTTATTCATGTCTTGCCGCAGCCTCTCAGGCCAGATACTAATTGGAATCTTCTCAGTTCCAATTTATCTTGTTTGTCTTATCGCAACCGGAGTACAAGAACCTTCTTCATTTTGTTGAGACACCAATTGGAATCGAGATATACCAATTGGACTCAACTCATACAAGTAAGTAAACAACTACACAAAATAATAAAAGAAGGGAGATGCTTCCTAGAATGCTTCATAACTTCCCAAAGATTAGATGTGGATGTCAACACACCAATCTTTAGGACTCTATTCGACACTTTGAACTTGTACTGGGAGACCAGTAACATAGGCTCTGATACCATCTATCACGACCTAACCTACCGGGCCGTGTAGGCGCCTACTCTATGCACCTAGATAGATGAACCCTGGCCACCTGTCTAACAGGTAAATGCAGAAAAGAGAAAACAAATCATGAGATAACCTTTTTGATATACGAATAACTGTTACAACATCTTTTTTGTCTAGATTACAACCAACAGTTTTGAGACATAAATTAACCTCCCTAGGACCTAGTCTAAACAGGTACAAGAGCTAATACAGGATTTATATAGAGAAAAGTAAATGAGACATAACTTCCATCATGGAGGAAGGATACAAGCTGCTGCAGATCACCATCGACATGTACCTATGGAAAATCACCAACCCTGCGACCATACTACACCAAAAAGGTATAGCAAGACTAGAGTCAGTACAACCACACGTACTGGTAGGCATCATCGATCGACTCAAATCCACTCCTACCATCATATAAAAAGAATAGGGAAAAGCATGAAAATAAATAATATAACTCCATCATTCATCGCTTTCCCTTACCGGACCCGATCTCAACCGATCGTCTACTCGCACCCCTTACCTCAACCTTTTCTATTCCTTCCACTGCCAAATCCCTCTCTCTCAGGTCTTCCGAGTCATGCTAAGCTTAGACTTCCCAAGTCACACTAACCTTAGACTTCCCAAGTTACACTAACCTTAGACTTCCCAAGTCACACAACCTTAGACTTCCCAAGTCACACAACCTTAGGCTTCCCAAGTCACACAACCTTAGACTTCCCAAGTCACACAACCTTAGACCAACCGCTAAATCCAACTCAGATTGCCTCGCCATTAACCTAGTCAACCCCCATGACTATACATCCAGAAACAACCCAGACCCTATTATTCAAGACCCACTACACCCGGGGAACTACACACAAATACCCAGACCCGCCCTGGATCCCCAGACAATTCCTCCCAGGATATCACCCGCTAGTCACACCATGTAAGACTCCCAGCCATTCCTCCAGTTTATCAACCATATGTAAACCACCTTATAACTACGATAAACAATCAACAACATAACCAACAACAACCCTTATTGTATGGCCCAGACCCACGCTAGGATCTCCTCTAGCAACACTTAAGTGTTAAACAGACAACTCGGCCTAATCCAAGACCAACTCAACAGATATAATAGGATTCCCAATCACTCAAGGACCACCAACAAATATCACAATTTAATAAAATAGCCCGGTCCACTCACAAAAATAATAATAGTCAATGCGATACAACAATATGAATGCAATGATGCAGTAAAATAAACACGTACTAGGCGTGGTACCCGAGCTAACTGTTAGTATTCTGTACTAGGCATGGTACTCGAGCTAACCATTTGTTATACCCGTACCAAGCGTGGTACTCGAGCCAACCAAATGTCAATTAATCCAGTCAAATAATGAACAAACAACTTGTAAAACCAACAAGCAACACACCGTTCAATTCACAGACTGTAAAATAGGACCCTTAGACATTCAAAACAATTCCTCTAAATAATGCAATTCATATAAACACTTAGATAAGAGTACAATAATATTAAACATTCACAAGAATTGTAAGCCATCACCTACCCTCTTTCTCGGGTATATAACTTAGCCTCGACCTCCGTCTGAAGACTAAACACACTCACCCTTTATTTACATATAATGAATGGTTTCCCCTTATTAGCATAATTTAACAACCCCATTTATTCCGGAACTCACATAGATAATAACAATATTATTTACCACCCCTTAGTCCTTAACAAGAACAACGACTACTTATCATGCCTTCCGCATTCTTGAAATCTCACCTAGGAGTTTCCCATTTTTATACCCATTTAGTTTCCCTTGAAATTCCCGGTTCCCCGAACATTCCCGACATCCCAGTTCCTGAGTCCTATCATTTTAGCATACCAAGACAACAACAACAACAAGCATATTATACGCATCACTAACCTGCTACTTATTTCACGTAAACCAAATCCCCACAAAAACCAGTATCCAATCCGCCAAACTCTGTGCCCAGAGGCCTAAAACATGAAATCTACATTCCACTATACGATGAATACAGAATGTAAACAGGTCTAACTACTCATGAAAACCTAGCCTACCTGGATGACAAGCAGCTACAATCGTGCGTTTTTGGCTCCGTGAAGGCGTTCCCAGCTGAACAATGGTTCTGGAATCCGCTGTTCCGCGTCTCTCCAGCCGTGACCCCTCCTTCTCATGATTCCCTAGCCTTAGAGCAGCATGGGAGGGTTTTTGGAGAAACTCTCATATGTTTTCCAATTGAAGAGGAGAGAATCTTTTATTAAATCCCGTCCAGAGGCTTCTGCCTCCCGTCACTACATTTTGGCAGTTAACCCTTCGCTATGGCAGTCCCGATATAGCGGAATAATTATCTCTATAGCAGAGTGATGTCAGCCCAGATTATTTCTAAAAGTTAGAAATTTTCCACTATGTCACCCTACTTTAACAAACGTACTTTAAATTGGTTCCCTAAATAATTCGACTTTACAATTCTTAAAGTAACGACAGGTTCGGTCATTATAGAGCACCCAAGAAATTTTGGGCCTCATCAATATACCAGAATGAAAAGATTTTAAACATAATAAACAATAAATTTTATGTGCTATGAGGGTCTGGATCCCACTATAGCGGGAATATTTTCACTATAGAAGCATGGTTATAGCGGGGAAGGCCTTTATTGTGGAAGACAATAATTTAAAGGGGTTATAAATGGGTTTCTCGCTTATTTCTCCCTCTTTCACTCAAAAAACTTCCCTCCTTCCATCGATCACTTTTCTCCCATTGTCGAAAATAAGGTAATTATCGATAAACTTCATTCCCTTACTTCATTACATGAAATTATGCTTATTTTACACTTGAAATCATTGAATGGAATAGGTTGTGTGTTTATTTTAAAAAATTTGAATTTGGGGTTGACTTGGTCGAAGCTTCAAAGCATGAATTCTTTTATTATGTTTAAAACGCTTCAATAGCATTTTGGGCATAAGAATTATGGAGTTTATGGACAAACTAGGCTCAAAAGAGTAGGGAATGCGAAGGGTTATTCTTAGTTTGGCAATGTGGATTTGGGCGTGTTTTAGGAGTTATAATGTCCAAATTTTTATATAAACTAGTGTTAGGGTACTTTAGAAACACGGATCTAAAGTTGAAACATTAAAAATAGGACTTTTGTCAAAAGGTGTCACTGTTGCACCTCTTGAATTTCTAGAAAGATGAAGGCCGCTATAGCAGCCTTATCCTGCTATATCAACCTCACTATAGCAAAAAAATTCCTATTATAGTGTGATCGTGGTAGCGGGATACAGCCTGCTATAGCTGGAGGCCGCAGGCAGTAGACTCCCAAAAAGGCCAAGTCATTGGTTTTTTTCTAGAGTTTGACTTCTTAACACTTTACGAGTTCTAACTTGATCCCTTTTCAATGCTTTTGCAGATTAAACATCCCAATAGCTACAAACCAAGAGAATGCTCCAGCCTACAAGAGATTTCCTGACGATGCTTATCGAGAGAGATTCTTAGAATATCATAGGACAGAGTTCTTTTATGAGAGGGTCTTTGCTATTAGAAGAGTGGTAGAAAAGGTGTGTGCATTTTACAATTGGCTTTAGGAGTTTGGCTAGGGTCCACTGCTTGAGGATCCCCCCTTCTGGGGTCTCGGGATAGGTCAGGGAGTTATATGCCATACTCCGGACTGTGATTTGGGATAACCCTAACCCCACTATCCACATCAGAGGAGTGGATGTCCCTGTGGACGTTCGGACTATAAATGAGGTATTGGGGTGTATCACATTTCAAATGCTGGGTACAAAGCCAAGGCCCGGGATATGGGCATAAAGTGGCTGCAGTATACTCTGATTGAGGAGGAGTTTAGGTACTAGATCTACTATCCACTACTAAGAGCATCACGTGTGCCAATTTCTCTACCGATGCTAGAAGGTGGTTGAACCTGGTGTCCCGTAGGATTCATTCGTCGGGCAACCTTACCGACGTGACCTACTGTAATGACCCTTTAAGTCATTTTGTAAATTCTTACTTATTTTCTTGAATTAACCCTTCTCATAGTCTTAATATGTGATTTATAACTTTTGGAGATGGATAGTATGAACCTCAGGGTGTTCAAGAGAGATTTAAGTCACAATTGGATTTTTGAGTTTTAAGAAAGTTAAGTTTGATCACGAGCAATCTTCAATCAAAATGATCTCAAAATGGTGTTTTAATAAATTCAATAGGTCCAAAATATTGTTTTAGTCAATTTACATATTTGGTTGATTTCCTTGAGGTTTTGAACAAAATTTGAGGGTCTATTCGAAGTTTTGATTATTTTAGAGAATTAATTTAATTGGTGATTAATGGGTCAAAACCACAATTTTGTTATTCATGTGACTCGTATGCTAATAATAAAAGAATCAAGGGTTAATAGGTTTTAAAACCCTCAAATCATTAGGAAGCAAATAATATTTTTTTGAAGAAGAGGTGTTGTCGTGGTGTCGAGGCCAACAAGAGTGTAGGTGAGAAATCCCAAATTTTCTGCAATTCATTACAACTAGGATATAACCCCAGTGTTATGTAATTCATTACTTGCTAGGTTATATATATATATCTTCACCTCAACTTTTTTATAGTTTTATTGGTATTTGGTTTATATTAGGCCTGTAAGGTCATTGCTACGGTACTAAGTGTTGATGCCTAGGGTAGTTAACTTAATGGACAAATTATTCTCTAAGAAGAACAAGAAAATATGGAACAATGATAACATGATAATTTTCCAATCACTGAGATATGAATTGGCCTATAGACAGTTGTTTTATTTTTCACAGACTTGTTTCATATTCATAGATGCTCTTGTACTAGTGTCATCAAGTCTTAGGGTAGTTGGATTTGAATTCGTTTATTCCGAACTTATAAGAGTTGATGGTTTGCTTAAATATTACTTCCACATTATTTCTAATGTTAAATGGTTAGTATAGGAAAGATGTTCACTTACAGGGATGGTGGGATCAGATTCTTGAGATTTCTTATGTTTTCTGTCTTACTTTCTTCTAGACATTTGTTTTAGTTTTCGCAGACTTATTTCACATTTGTAGATACTCTTGTACTGGTATCACCAAGTCTTGGGGTAGTTGGATTTGAATTCATGTATTCTACATTTATAAGAGTTAATGGTTTGCTTAAATATTACATTTGTATTATTTCTATTGTTTAATGGTTAGTACAAGAAAGAGGTTTTCCTACGGGGATGGTGGATTCCCTCAGGTCCTAAAGAGATTTTGGATCATGACAACATGGTATCAGAGCATGGTTCATAGGTCCCACTAAGTACAAGAGCAGAGTCTAGTAGAGTCTTGCAAATTAGTATGGAGACATCCGTACTTATCTTCGAGAGGCTATAGGACTTTAGGAAACTTTCATTCATTCATTCAGGACGATCATGCGTATGTGACAATTAAGGTCTAAACTTCTTCCTTTTATTCTCTCACTAATAGTTAGGGCACATTCTTAAATGCGCACACCAGCAATATAAGATGATGTTACGCGATATAGTGCGTGATGTTCTAATATGGGTAGCAAGATAATCAGGTAATAAGTGTTGCGATTTTAGAAAACATAATTAAGGAAGTTGAGAATACCAAGTATAATTTTCTCAAGGTGTGTTTGGACAAAGATTCTTCAACTTCATATGGATTTATTATGTCAGTCTTATGACACGATTGTATTAGTGATAAGTCAAAAATTATGTAATGAGGTGGTATAGTATTGAAGACTTGAAGACAAATGTAAGTTTAAGAGGATAAATTGATTCGATAAGAGGAGAGTGACTATGATAAGGGTATGAGGAGACATGAAGGAGGACAAAGACATGAAAGGTGAGTAATTGTGATAAAATCTGAGATGGTAGGACTTGTTATAATATTCGTACTTAAGCATTTTATTTCTATCATTTGGAGTGTAGTTATACTAAAGAGAATTTGAATAGTTCAAGTAAGGTGCATAATGACTACATTTATATAGTGTTCGTTTGGTGGGTTAAATCTGATATATTGAGAGATTATGAAAGGCTATGATTGATACCAAACATTAATGACGTTTAAAGTGGTAGCTTGACGACAGCTATTAACAATTTCAATTTGTGAGGTGCATTCAGATATTTAATTGAGTATAACTAATATTAGTTGAAACTAAGACGAAATAAGGATTCTTTAGTTAAGGGATTTTTTTTGGCGAGGGTGTTTGTATAAATCTATATAGGAATATCCATAATGTCATGCCCCGAGGTTACACCCTAGACGTAACACAAGACTCGAGACCACAAGGATCCCAAATTAACCATTTATCAGAGCATTCTCAAGCAAACATAAGGGAAAACACAGCGGAAGCATCATGAGGAAATCCAAAATAGGAGACATAATCATAGATAGATAAGTCGAATAGAAAGAAATACAACTCAAAGAACATCCAACAACATCTATGTCTGAAAAAGCCTTTAGGACTAACATAAAGAGATGATGGGACAATACCCTAACTAACTCGACAATCTAAAAGGAAAGGAGCATAAAAGCTAGAGTAAAGACTAGTCCTCGAACTATAAGGACTCACCACTGCTATCTAGAAATCCGGCTTCGTCTAGCCACGAGCCTGGAAGGGAACACCTGAATCTGCATCATAATAAGATGCAGCACACGAAGTATGCGGTCAGTACTATGGAATGTACCGAGTATGCAAGCAGTGCATAAATATGATAGAAACATGCTTTTAAAATGTACTTAGACAGAATCCATACATAATAGAGTATAATGAGAAAATATCTTAACGAAAAGATAAATCATGAGGTAAAATCCAACTTCAAAGTAGGAGTTCATAAGCTTAGAAAAACTTGAATACATGCATAAGGAAAACATACATAGGGGAGTTTCTTATAACTGACATGAGACCATGTGAGCTTCATGAAATCTAACTATTTGACCCTAGTTAGCAAAGCTGACTTTAACCCTACCAAGGTCGCCAACTCAATATCATGAGTAAGGTAGTTCTTCTCATGAGTCTTAAGCTGCATAGAAGCATAAGCGATAACCTTACCTCGCTACATCAACACACAACCCAACCTGACTCTGGAAGCATCACAATAAACCACAAAGTCATCCAAACCCTCGGGTAGGGTCAATACTGGAGCGGAGGTAAATCTAGTCTTCAACTCCTGAAAACTCTTCTCACACGAATCAGACCACTAGAATTTTACCTTTTACTGAGTCAATGGAGTCAAAGGCAAAGTAATGGAAGAGAATCCCTCTACAAACCTCATATAATAACCAGCCAAACCCAAGAAACTCTGAATATCCAAAGGGGAAATAGGTCTAGGCCAGTTCTTCACTGCCTCGATCTTTTGAGAATCCACACGAATACCATCTCCTGTCACAATGTGACCCAGAAAAGCCACAGACTGCATCCAGAACTCACACTTGCTAAAATTAGCAAACAACTAATGATCCTTGAGAGACTGCAACACAAACCTCAAGTGTCTCGCATGCTCCTCCTCACTCCGAGAATAAATAAGGATATCATCAATGAACACAATCACAAACAAATGCAGATTCTGCTTGAACACACGGTTCATAAAATCCATAAAAGTTGCAGGAGCATTTGTTAGTCCAAATGAAATAACAACAAACTCATAATGACCATACCGAGTCCTGAAAGCTATCTTCGAAATATCACACTCCCAAACCCAAAGTTGATGATACTCGGATCTAAGATCAATCTTAGAGAAACAACTAGCACCCTGAAGTTGATCGAACAAGTCATCAATACTAGGAATGGGATACTTATTCTTGATTGTGACCTTGTTCAACTGCCGGTAATCAATACACATCCGAAGAGAACCATCCTTCTTACGCACAAACAACACTGGGGAACCCCAAGGGGATATACTAGGCCTGATGAAACCCTTATCAAGAAGATCCTTCAATTGATCCTTCAATTCTTTAAGTTTCGCTGGAGCCATTCTATAGGGAGGAATAGATATAGGATGCATATCTAGAATGAGGTCTATCCCGATGTCGATCTCCCGCTCAGGAGGGACTCAGGGCAAATCATCAGAAAACACCTCAAGAAACTGACTCACGACCGGAACTGACTGAAAGGGAGGGGTCTCGGACTCCGTGTCCATAACCCGAATAATGTGATATATATAACCCTTAGAGATCATCTTTGTTATTCCCCAAGATTACCCCTAGGGGTAACACGGGACTCGAAACCACAAGGATACCAAGTTAACTCTTGGTCATAGCATTCTCAAGCATACATAAATAAAATATAGCGGAAGCATCATAAGGAAATCCAAAACAGGAAGACATATCATAGATAGAGTACTAAATAGGGAATACAACCCAAAAGACCATCCAATAACATCTATGTATGAAAGCTCTACAACTAGCATATTGAGTTGATGGGACAATACCCCAACTAACTCGACAATCTCAAAAGAACAGGAACATAAATCTAAAGTAAAGTCTAGTCTTCAAACTATGAGGACTCACCAAGCTGACTGAAAGTAGTCGGGATCTCTAGTCACGTATCCGTGAAGGGACACCTAAATCTGCATCATCAAAGGATGCAGCGAAATATGCGTTAGTACTATGGAATGTACTAAGTATGTGAGCAATGCATAAATACAGTGAAACATGCTTAAAAACGTATTTAGGCATAACTGGCAGCACTGCAGTACTGCTCATAACTTTTTAGAACGGACTCGGATTAATGCGCGGTCAGTGGCGTTGGAAAGAAGACTCAAAAAACTTTAATTTGGTGGTTACTAGGCCAGCTAACTCTTAATATTTTGGGAGGAATGATCGATTGAAGTTGACTCTAGTTTAGACTTACATGAAAACTTACTTTGGTAAGGTGCTTGCGACTTAACTTGATAATAGGAGTTTCTTATGAAAATGATTCGCATCCGTAGCACTCACCACACTAGGAAAATGATCATTACACTCATGGAAAATATTCGGGTATTAGCTTAGGATTTCTGGGGTGTTACAATCTTCCTAGCCTTAAGGAAAGATATGAAATAACCTTTCAAGAATGGGGGACTACCTTGCCATTCTTAGACGGGTTCAAGGGGAAACTTGAAACTGACAACCCAAGTAGGACAATCAACAGAAGCATAACATGCATACAACCAATACATACCAAGAATGACATCAAAATCAGTCATCTCCAACTCTACTAAATCCGCTGAAGAGACTCTATAAAGGACTGAGATAGGGAAATTTCGGTAGATTCTTTTGGTTAGGACTAACTCACAAATAGGAGTAGAAACATAAAAGGGTTCGGAAAGCAATTCGGAACAAACTTTGAACTTGCATGCTACATAAAGAGTCACAAAAGATAAGGAAGCACCAGGATCCAACAAAGCATACACATAAAAAGAGAAAACCTTCAACATACCAGTCACAACATCTAGGGAACCCTCCTGATCCTGATGAGAGGACATAGCATAAAGATGGTTCTTGCGCTGTCCACCGGAAATAGAAGTTGCGCCCTGCTAGGCTGGTCGACCTCTTGAAGCTGTTATTGTAGGCTGAGTCCTACCTCCCTGTCCCTTCTTAGCTGAAGGGAAATCCTTGAAACCATACTCAGGCTGACCACAACCAAAGCAACTACCTGATCCGGCTAAGCACTCTTTAATATGACTCTTCCCACACTTGCCACAAGTGGGGTAAGTAGGCCCCTTAGCAACGCTCCCCTGAGAAACAGAACCAACTCCTCTACCGGTCTGACCATATGAGGCATGGGAGGCTGAGCAGGAGTACAAGCTGAAGAATGAACGGGGCCTGAAGATTTCTTCTGAAATGAGGAACGATATCCGCCTCCGAACCTCTGATGACTGAAACCTGAACCCTGGGATCTAGCCCTCTCATTCTCCATAGCCATCTCCCTAAGCCTATCTCCCTCGATCTTGTGGGCATGAGTCATGAGACTGGAAATAGTCATATCACCCAAAAGCAAAGCAGTCCTACACTCCTTCTTCACCAAATCTGAAACTCCATAGATAAACTTGCTCATCTAGTCATGTGGGTCCGCTACCTTGGAAGGAGCATATATTGACAACTAAGTGAACTTTAGGCTATACTCTTGAACCGACATCAAGCCTTGCCTTAAATTCACAAACTCTTCCACATTCGCTTGCCTCAACTCTCGAGGAAAGAACCTATCAAGAAAGGCCCTCTCAAAACACTCCCAAGTCATGGGGACCGCGTCTCTCACCCTAGTCTCTTTCCATTGAGTGAGCCACATCCTTGAGTTGATAGGATGCAAGCTCCACACAATCAACACCCACTACTTGCATAACCTCAAAGATCTTCCTCACTTCATCAATAAAGTGGAGCGGGTCCTCATTCACTTTCGAACCCGAAAACTCTGGCGGGTTCATACAGATAAAGTTACGAACTCGGGCCTCTACCCCACCTTCAGGATGGGCAGGGGCAGGAGCCTGTTGATTGGCCTGAGTGGCCAAAGTCTGGGCTAGAAAATGGATGTCATTCCTGAACTCATCATTCATGACATCGGGAACCGAAACTTGAGGAGCAGCATTCCGAGCATCTCGGGGAGGCATACTACATCGGGGAGGCATAGTCTGAAATGTATAAGATTAGGATTAGAGGAACATTAAAGTTAAGTTCTATCGCACGATATGATTATGAAGAAGTGAAGTTTTTCCTAAATCACCTCATAGTTTCCCTCTCATATGTATGGCGTGTTTCACACACATAAAAGAGACTCTACTAGATGTGGCTTTCAAATATCCCAGGACACTTGAACTTGAGGCTCTGATACCAAGTTTATCACTCCCTGAGGTTACCCCTTAGACGTAACACGGGACTCGAGATCACAAGGATCCCAAGTTAATCCTTGGTCATAGCATTCTCAAGAAAACATAAGGGAAAACATAGCGGAAGCATCATAAGGAAATCCAAAATAGTAGACATAATCATATATAGATAAGTCGAATAGAAAGAAATACAACACAAAGAGAACATCCAACAACATCTATGTCTGAAAAGCCTCTAGGACTAACATAAAGAGTTGATGGGATAATACCCCAACTAACTCGACAATCTGAAAGGAAAGGAGCATAAAAGCTAGAGTAAAGACTAGTCCTCGAACTATGAGGACTCACCACTGTTGTCTAGATATCCTGATTTGTCTAGCCATGAGCTTGGAAGGGAACACCAAAATCTGCATCATAATAGGATGCAGCACAATAAGTATGCGGTCAGTACTATGGAATGTACCGAGTATGCGAGCAGTGCATAAATATGATAGAAACATGCTTTTAAAACGTACTTAGACATAATCCATACATAATAGAGTATCATGAATAAATATCATAACGAAAAGATAAATCATGAGGTAAAGTCCAACTTCAAAGTAGGAGTTCATAAGCTTAGAAAAACTTGAATACATGCATAAGGAAAACATACATAGGGGAGTTTCTTATAACCGATATGAGACCATGTGAGCTTCATGAAATCTAACTATTTGACCCTAGTTAGCAAAGCTGACTTGAACCCTGCCAAGGAACGAGTCACCATACCCAACTATATAACCCTAGTTGGCAAAGCTGCCCTATGCCCCGCTAAGGCAAGGGCACCATTCATAAAGACATGGATACACTCTAATAAGCCTTCTTGGAACATATTATTTCATAACCTACGCTGGCAATGTAGTTTATTGACTTGGGTAATCGAACCCTTATTGCTCAGTGCTAAGTATTACTCCCGAAACATACATATAGCTCATAAGTTCATGAAAGTATATCCAATACCCAACTCTTTTGAAAAGCGTGATGACACATCGGGTACCATGCAAATTCTCATATCAGTTCTTAAAGTAAAGCATAGCCATTATTCAAATCATATTTTTCTTTCTAGATTCATACTTGAAGAATTCTGCATGCAATTTCATAAAATTCATAAGGTCATGATGTCTAATCATGCCCAATTGCACTTAGAAACATGCAATTCATGGAATCATGCTAGAAATTCATTTCAATGCTTGGGACTTTAAATATAATGAAGTAATCATAATTGGATCATAAATAAGTAATAAGAAAACATGAATTTAAGCATAGAAACTGATTTCATAAGTTTTCCCCAATTTAGATCAAAACTTTAGATTTATAAGTTCATAATTTCAAATAAGGAATTGGGGTTTTGGGCACAAGGGTGATAGGAACCCATTATTGTATACCCACATACCTTAATTGAAGCTAACCCACAAGAATTGGAAAGACTTAGGAGACTTGATCTTGGAGCTTGAGACTTGGAGATTGGAGAAGAACTTTTCCTCTTTGGGAGTTGATTGAAGAATTTAGGAGGAACTTAGGATAATGAGGGTGAAAACCAATCTTGAAGTAGTCCAAACGACATCATTTAGGAGGTAGAAGAGTTGGTAAAGACTAAAATAACCCTGGGACTTAATTAAGAAAAAGCTGGAAAATGTTGACTTCAAGGACCACGAGTTGGTCGACGGTCCATCGTCCAAAAGGATGGACCGTCAACTTGATACGTAGTTTCACGCTGGCATTTACTGGAGCTACTAGAATTGCATTCCATGAGTCACACTACGGTCCGTGCTTCCAAATGACAGACTGTCTTGTCGACTCGTGGTTTGCCATACACTTAGAAAGGGCTACTAGAATTTCATTCCATGAGTCACACTACGGTCCGTGCTTCCAAATGACGAACCGTCTTGTTGACTCATGGTTTGCCTTAGGAAAGTTTTGAACCTTAGAACTTCAGGGACTACGGATGGGGATGACGGTCCATCATCCAAAAGGATGGACCATCTTTTGACTCATCATTTCTGGGACAGATTTTGGGGTCTACTGGAATCCGTACAAAGGGTGCACAGATGGACTATAGTTTCAAACCACGAACCGTTGTTTAACTCATCGTCTCTGGATACTTGAGATGTTTTTGAGATTTTAACTTAGATAGCTGGTTCGATTTTCGAGATGTTACAATATCCCCCCTTGGGATCATTCATCCTCGAATAAAGATTCAGTAAGGGGAATTGAAAAGAAAACAGCCCAACCAAATATCAAAACATGAACACCAAGGAGAAACATGAAAACTGAACTTTTTAACTTTGAAAACATGATAAACTAACTTTGTAAAACATGCATACATGATAGGATCATGAGAGAAACTGATGGGATACGATCAGAGGAACATACTAAGGAGGAAACTATTACCTAAAGCTGAAGCAGAATCAGAATGGAAGAGATGAGGATATTTGGCCTTCATGGCCTCCTTCGCTTCCCAAATAGCACCCTCAACGAGCTGATTCCTCCAAATACTTTCATCGAAGCGACTTTTTTGTTTCTCAACTTCTGAATATGACGATCAAGGATCTCTACAGGAATATCCTCGTAAGTGTGGCTATCCTTCACACCTACATCCTCTAAGTGTACAATCAAATTTGGATCACCCATACACTTCTTCAACAAGAAAACATGGAAAATCGAATTAACCGCTTCTAACTCTGATGGTAAATCTAACTCATAAGCAACTTTACTCAGAATCTGATAAGGACCTACAAATCAGGGAATAAGCTTCCCTTTATTGCGAAATCTCATCACACCCTTTATGGGTGACACCTTCAGAAATACCCAATCATCCACCTCGAACTCTAACTCTCTCCTCCTTACATTAGCATAGGACTTATGTCGACTCTGAGAGGCCTTCAACCTATCCGAATAAGCTGAACCTTCTCCATAGTCTCATGAACCTAATCTGGACCAATCAAGGCTGCCTCACCAACCTCGAACCAACCAATAGGATATCTACATCTCTGACCAAAAAGGGCCTCATAAGGAGCAATCTGAATGTTAGAGTGAAAACAGTTGTTCTAGGCAAGTGATCATCCCAACTACCTTTGAAATCAATCACACACACCCTCAACATATCCTCTAAAGTATGAATAGTATGTTCTTCCTCGACATTTGTCTGAGGGTGAAAAGTTGTGCTAAGTTTCACCTGAGTGCCAAGACCTCTCTGAAACGATCTCCAAAATAGAGAATTAAACTGAGGACCTCTGTCTGAAATGATGGACAATGGGACACCATGCAATTGAACTATCTCCCATATGTAGAGTATGACATAGTCATCCACTGAATCTATAGTCTTAACAGCCAAGAAATGGGATGATTTGTCATCCGGTTGACAATCACCCAAATCAAATCATGTTGCCTTCGAGTATGAGGCAAACCTGTGATGAAGTCCATATTGATTGCATCCCACTTCCAAGTAGAAAGATCAATATCATGAATCATGCCACCTGATCTCTGGTGCTCTACCTTTACATGCTGACAGTTGGGACACTTAGCCACAAACCCGGCTATGTCCTTCTTCATACCGTTCCACCAATAGACTTCCCATAGATCACGGTACATCTTGGTGGCACCCGGATGTATGGAATATCTAGAACTGTGAGCCTCGGTCAAAATCTAATGTCTCAAATCATCCACATCTGGAACCCATAGACGACCCTGATAAAACACTCTATCTCCCCCTTGGGAAAAGACCTCAACCCGCTGCTGATGAACCGCACCCTTAAGCTGAAGCAAAATCGGATTACTATCTTGTTTTGCCTTCACTTCAGCTACCAAGGAAGACTCAGAACCATTCTGAACAATAATACCACCCTCAGTAGAGTCCATAAGTCGAACTCCCAATCGGGCAAGTCGATGACCATCTTTCACCAATTCTTTCTTCCCATCTTCAATCAAAGCCACACTACCCATGGACAATCTACTCAAGGCATCGACCACAACATTGGCTTTACCCGGGTGGTAAAGCACGTTCATATCATAATCCTTAAGGAGCTCAAGCCATCTATTTTGTCACAAATTCAACTCCTTCTGAGTAAACACGTATTGGAGACTCTTGTGATTAGTGAACACATCCATATGAATGCCATACAAGTAATGTCTCATATTCTTCAAAGCAAAGACCACGGCCTCCAACTCAAGATCATGAGTAGGGTAGTTCTTCTCATGAGTCTTAAGCTGTCTAGAAGAATAAGCGATCATCTTACCTCGCTGCATCAACACACAACCCAACCTGACTCTGGAAGCATCACAATAAACCACAAAGTCATCCAAACCCTCGGGTAGGGTCAACACTAGAGCGGTGGTCAATCTAGTCTTCAACTCCTGAAAACTCTTCTCACACGAATTAGACCACTGGAATTTTACCTTTTTCTGAGTCAATCGATTCAAAGGCAAAGAAATGGAAGAGAGTCCCTGTACAAACCTCCTGTAATAACCAGCCAAACCCAAGAAACTTCGAATATCCAAAGAGAAAGTAGGTCTAGGCCAGTTCTTTACTGCCTCGATCTTTTGAGAATCCACACGAATACCATCTCCTGTCACAATGTGTCCTAGAAAAGCCACAGACTACATCCAGAACTCACACTTGCTAAGCTTAGTAAACAACTGACGATCCTTGAGAGTCTACAACACAAACCTCAAGTGTCCCACATGCTCCTCCTCACTCCGAGAATAAATAAGGATATCATCAATTAACACAATTACAAACAAATCCAGATACTTCTTGAACACACGGTTCATTAAATCCAAAAAAGTTGTAGGAGCATTGGTTAGTTCAAAACACATAACAACAAACACATAATGACCATACCGAGTCCTGAAAGCTATCTTCAGAATATCACACTCCCGAACCCGAAGTTGATAATACCCGGATATAAGATCAATCTTAGAGAAACAACTAGAACCCTGAAGTTGATCGAACAAGTCATCAATCCTAGGAATGGGATATTTTTTCTTGATTGTGACCTTGTTCAACTGTCAATAATCAATACACATCCAAAGAGAACCATCTTTCTTACGCACAAACAACACTGGGGCACCCCAAGGGGATATACTAGGCCTGATAAAACCCTTATCAAAAAGATCCTTTAATTGATCCTTCAATTCTTTAAGTTCCACTAGAGCCACTCTATAGGGAGGAATAGAGATAGGATGCATATATGGAATGAGGTCTATCCTGAAGTCGATCTCCCACCTAGGAGGGACTCCAAGTAAATTATCAGGAAACTCACTCACAATAGGAACTGTTTTAAAGGGATAGGTCTCGGACTCCGTGTACATAACCCGAACAATGTGATACATATAACCCTTAGATATTATCTTCCTAGCCTTAAGGTAAGATATGAAATGACCTTTTGAGGATGGGGAATTACCTTGCCATTCTAAGACGGGTTCATGGGGAAACTTGAAGCTGAAAACCCGAGTACGTCAATCAATAGAAGAATAACATGCATACAACCAATCCATACCAAGAATGATATCAAAATTAATCATCTCCAACTCTACTAAATCCGCTGAAAAGAATCTATGAAGGACTAAGATAGGGCAATTTTGGTAGATTCTTTTGGCTAGGACTAACTCACCAACAGTAGTAAAAACATAAAAGGGTTCTGAAAGCAATTCGGAACAAACTTTGAACTTGCATGCTACATAAGGAGTCACAAAAGATAAGGAAGAAGCAGGATCCAACAAAGAATACACATCAAAAGAGAAAACCTTCAACATACCAGTAACAAAATCTAGGGAACCCTCTTGATCCTGACGAGAGGACATAGCATAAATACGGTTCTTGCGCTGTCCACCAAAACTAGAAGTTGCGCCCTGCAAGGCTGGTCAACATCCTGAACCTGCTGTGGTAGGCTGAGTCTTACCTCCCTATCCCTTCTTAGCTTAAGGGAAATTCTTGAAACCATGCCCAGGCTGACCACAACCGAAGAAACTACCTGATCTGGCTAATCACTCTCCAATATGACTCTTCCCACACTTGCCACAACTGGGGTAAGTAGGCCCCTTAGCAACACTCCCCTGAGAAACACAACCAACTCCTCTACCAGTCTGACCATATGAGGTCTGGGGGGCTGAGCAGGAGTACTAGCTGAAGAATGAAAGGGTCCTGAAGATTTCTTCTGAAATGAGGAACGATGTCCGCCTACGGACCTCTGATGACTGAAACCTGAACCCTCGAATCTAGCCCTCTTGTTCTCCCTAGCCATCTCCCTAAGCCTATCTCCTTCGATCTGGTGGGCATGAGTCATGAGCCTGGAAATAGTCATATCACCCAAAAGCAAAGCAGACCTACACTCCTTCTTCACCAAATCTGAAACTTCATAGATAAACTTGCTCATCTGGTCATGTGGGTCCGCTACCATGGAAGGAGCATATTTTGACAACTGAGTGAACTTCAGGCTATACTCTTGAACTGATATTGAGCCTTGCCTTAAATTCACAAACTCCTCCACCTTCTCTTGCCTCAACTCTCGAGGAATGAACCTTTCAAGAAAGGCCCTTTCAAAATGCTCCCAAGTCATGGGGACCACATCTCTCACCCTAGTCTCCTTCCTTTGAGTGAACCAAATGTGAGACACATCCTTGAGTTGACAGGATGCAAGCTCCACACAATCAACACCCACTACTTACATAACCTCAAAGATCTTCCTCACTTCATCAATAAAGTTGAGCGGGTCCTCATTCACTTTCAAACCCGAAAACTCCAGCGGGTTCATAAGGATAAAGTCACGAACTCGGGTCGCTACCCCACCTTGAGAATGGGCTGGGGCAGGAACCTGCTGATTGACCTAGTTGGCCAAAGTCTGGGCTAGCAAATGGATGGCATTCCTGAACTTATCATTCATGACATCGGGGACCGAAACTTGAGGAGCAGCATTTTGAGCAGCTCGAGGAGGTAAAGCACGTCGGGGAGGCATAGTCTGAAACGTATAAGATAAGGATAAGAGGAACATTAAAGTTAAGTTCTATCGCATGATATGATCATGAAAAAGTAAAGTTTTTCCTAAAACGCCTTATAGTTTCCCTCTCATATGTATGACGCACTTCACACACATGAAAGAGACTCTACTAGATGCAGCTTTTAGACATCCTAGGACACTTGAACTTGAGGTTCTGATACCAAGTTTGTCAGGCTCCGAGGTTACCCACCCCCTAGACGTAACACGGGACTCGAGACCACAAGGATCCTAAGTTAACCCTTGGTCATAGCATTCTCAAGCAAACATAAGGGAAAACATAGTGAAAGCACCATAAGGAAATCCAAAATAGGAGACATAATCATAGATAGATAAGTCGAATAGAGAGAAATACAACTCAAAGAACATCCAACAACATTTAGGTCTGAAAATCCTCTAGGACTAACATAAAGAGCTGATGGGATAATACCCCAACTAACTCGATAATCTGAAAGGAAAGGAGCATAAAAGTTAGAGTAAAGACTAGTCCTCAAACTATGAGGACTCACCACTGTTGTCTAGATATATGGCTTCGTCTAGCCACGAGCCTGGAAAGGAATACCTAAATCTGCATCATATTAGGATGCAGCATAATAAGTATGCGGTCAGTACTATGGAATGTATCGAGTATGCAAGCAGTGCATAAGTATGATAGAAACATGCTTTTAAAACGTACTTAGTCAAAATCCATACATAATAGAGTATCATGAGAAAATATCATAATGGAAAGATAAATCATGAGGTAAAAGCCAACTTCAAAGTAGGAGTTCATAAGCTTAGAAAAACTTGAATACATGCATTAGGAAAATATACATAGGGGAGTTTCTTATAACCTATATGAGACCATGTGAGCTTTATGGAATCTAACTATTTGACCCTAGTTAGCAAAGCTGACTTGAACCCTGCCAAGGAATGAGTCACCATACCCAACTATATAACCCTAGTTGGCAAAGCTGCCCTATGCCCCACTAAGGCAAGGGCACCATTCGTAAAGATGTGGATCCACTCTTATATGCCTTCTTGGCACATATCATTTCATAACCTACACTGGCAATGTAGTTTCTAAACTTGGGTTCTAACCATCATCGCTCGGTGCTTAGTACTACTCCCAAAACATATATATAGCTCATAAGTTTATGAAGATATAAACGAATACCCATCTCTTTTGAAAAGCATGATGACACATCGGGTACCATGAAAAATTCTTATATCATTAGTTCTTAAAGTAAATCATAGCCATAATTCAAATCATACTTTTCTTTCTAAATTCATACTTGAAGAATTTGACATGGAATTTCATAAAATTCATAAGGTCATGATATCTAATCATGCCCAATTGTACTTGGAAACATGCAATTCATGGAATCATACGAGAAATTTATTTCAGTGCTTGGGCCTTTAAATATAATGAAGGAATCATAATTAGATCATAAATAAGTAATAAAAAAACATAAATTTAAGCATAGAAATTGATTTCATAAGTTTTCTCAAATTTATATCAAAACTCTAGATTCATAAGTTCATAACTTCAAATAAGGAATTGGGGTTTTGGGCACAAGGGTGATAGAAACCCATTGTTGAAACCCACATACCTTAATTGAAGCTAACTCACAAGAATTGGAAAGACTTAGGAGACTTGATCTTGGAGCTTGAGACTTGGAGCTTGGAGAAGTACTTTTCCTCTTTGGGAGTTGATTGAAGAATTTAGGAGAAACTTAGGCTAATGAGGGTGAAAACCCTTCTTGAAGTAGTCAAAACGACATCATTTAGGAGTTAGAAGAGTGGGTAAAGACTAAAATACCCCTGGGACTTAATTAAGAAAAAGCTGGAAAATGTTGACTTCAAGGACCACGAGTTGGTCGATGGTCCATTGTCCAAAAGGACGGACCGTCAACCTGATCTGTAGTTTTATGCTGGAATTTACTGGAGCTACTGGAATTGCATTCCACGGGTCATACTATGGTATGTGCTTTCAAACGACGGACCGTCTTGTCGACTCGTGGTTTGCCAGACACTTAGAAAGGGATACTGGAATTTCATTCCATGAGTCACACTACGGTCCGTGCTTTCAAATGACGGTCCCTCATCCAAAAGGACGGACCATCTTTTGACTCGTCATTTCTGGGATAGATTTTAGGGTCTACTGGAATCCGAATGATGTGTGCACTGACGGACCATAGTTTTAAACCACGAACCATCATTTGACTCACCGTCTCTGGATACTTGAGATTTTTCTGAGATTTTAACTTAGATAGTTGGTTTGATTTCTGAGGTGTTACACATAAAGACATGTGTATAGTAGATAAGAATCACCCTACAGATCATGGACAATTACAATGACGGTTTAAAATATTACATCGGAAAATAAATAACTCTGTTAGAGTAACAATGGTGTTCCTTGATATTGTTCAATATTCTTTTGACCAGCTATAATTTTGTTTTGATCATGGATCTACTTCCTTTATGCACCTTCATACCTTGTTCTGGATTTGGATATTGTCTCTTTCTATGTTGTATATGTTCCTACACTCGTAGATGGTTCTTGGTGATGGCTCAATTACATCAATCTTGTATACTTGACTTGATAATACAAGACATATTGATAGAGTTAATTATTTTGAATATGGTAGTTTGATATCATATTAGGTTGGATTGACCTTTGACCTATTATGCAGTTATAAACTACTACTCCAAGATAATGACTTTAGATATGATGGGTTCAATCCTTATCTGAGGAAGATGATCACATTTCTAAAGTTTTATGTGTGGTGGAGCATGGGTGTTGCACCTAATGGGCTTGCGTTCATGATACTAGTGTCGATACTCTTCCATTGGAATTTCTACTAGTAGTGAAAGAGTTTTTGGAGGTTCTCTCGACTGGTCTTCTAGGTATTCAACCTGATCTTGATATTGATTTTAGTTTTGACTTGGAGTTAAGCACTTAGCCCATTTCTATTCTTTTATATCGTATGACTTCGGCAGAATTGAGGAACATTTGCACGATTTATTGAGTAAGGGATTTATTTGACCAAGTGTTTCCCTTTCGGTATTTTGGTCTCAGTTGTGAAGAAGAGTGAAGACACCATGAGAATGTGTATCGATTATAGAAATTGGACAAGGTGTCAATTGAGAACGAGTATTCTATTTTGCGTATTGATGATTTGGTTGATCAACTTCAGGGAATTTCGGTATTCTCTAGCATTGATTTGAGGTTGGGTTACCATCAACTGAGAATTAGGGCAGATGATATCCCTAAGATAGTGTCAGGGTCCATTGTGTCCACTATAAATTCTTAACTGTGTCTTTTGGGATGACCAATTCCTTAGCAATATTCATGGAATTGATGAATACTGTGTTCATACTTTATTTGAATTCTTTTGTTACCATTTTCATCAAAGATATTTTTATTTACTCTCATAGTATAAATGATCATAAGCAACATTTGAGAATTGTGCTTCAAACTTTGAAGAAGGAACAAATTTATGCAAAACTTTCTAATTGCGAGTTATGGCTTATTTTTGTGACATTCTTGAGGCATATGGTGATCAAAGATGGTATTATGGTAGGTCCAAAGAATATTGAGCTTGTTATATATTGGGGTACGCCTATTTTATCTCTTGACATTCGATGTTTTACTGGCTTGGTTGGTTACTAGTGATAGTTTATAGAGGACTTCTCTTTTATTGTGTGTTAATTGACAAAACTAACTTATAAGAATGTGATTTTTCAGTGGTCCAAGGAGTGTTAGGCAAGATTCTAAAAGCTCAAGATATTTTTAACTTCAGCTTTAATTTTGACCTTATCGACAAAAGGTGAAGGCTTTATAGTGTATTATGATGCTTTACTGGTTTATCTTAGGTGTGTTTTGATATAGAAAAGTAAGGTAATAACATATATTTTAAGGCATTGAAGGTTTGCGAGCAGAATTACCCAACATTAGGCTTGGAGTTGGCAGCAGTTGTTTTTGCTTTGAAAATTTAGAGGCATTACTTGTATGGAGTACATTGTGAGGTGTTCACATATCATTACAATTTTTAGTATATTTCCAATGAGAGAGATCTAAATTTGAGGCAAAGAAGATCGTTGGAGTTGCTTAAGGATTATGACATCACTATCTTATATCACACAAGCAAGACAACTATGGTAGCGGATGCTTTGAGTCAAAAGTTAGTTAGTATGACCAGCTTGGCTACTTTGTGAGTGGAGGAGCGTTCTTTAGCCATGGATATCAATCCTTAGCAAATATCTTTGTGAGACTCAAAATTTAGAGCATGATAGGTGATGTGCCGCCATTTTACGGCACTTTCGACTCCTTTTAACTAAGAACAATCGTACATTTTCAAGCAACCGTCGTCGTTTTTGATGTTTTTATGTTATATTTGTAGGAAATGGAGACAAACATGGAAACGGAAGGAAATACGCGAAAAAGAGCATTCTGGATAACAGTGACGGTCCAGGTGACGGTCCGTCAAGGGTGTGACGGTCCGTCACCCAAACCGTCACACCAAGGCAGCAAGTGAGGCAGTCCACTGCCTAAGGGTGACGGTCCAGGCGACGGTCCGTCAACCCTGTGACGGTCCATCAGCCTGGCCGTCACACTTAGGCAGTCCGCGACGCGGAATCCGAGCGTTTTTGGGATTGGTTTCCTAGACTCCTATAAATACCCTATGTTAGTTTTATTTTAATTATTCATTCAATATACAATAGTTCTCCCAATAGTTTTAGGAGTTTTTGAGCGAGTTTTGAGAGAGGAAACACGCTACACACGGTTTCCTTCTCCTCAAGCTTGTTCTTGAATCGTTCTTGGGATCTTGGTTTTTCTTGTTCTTGGATAATTGAAGATTGTTTTCACTATATTGTAAGAATCCATTCTCTTTATTATGACTACAATTCTCTTCTCTTTTCTTTATAGCATGATTAACTAAACCTCCCACAACTAGGGTTGTGGGAGCCATGGCAAACGTAGCGATATAGATTCCGGGTAGCGACGGGTTCAATATATGTATTGTCACGTTGTTAATCATTCATTATTTAACGTTTTCTAGTGGTTGCAAACATTAGAACATGCCTAGGTTTAAGTTTGCTTGAGTAAAGAGATTAAAACCGGGAAACTTGATTAACAACAAGGATTCGAGACTACTAACTCTCGTCTAATGATTAATGCTTGTTGACACCCAATTTTGGCTCCCCGTGCTTAAAATTAACGTCTTCAGGTTTCCTGATCGTTAAACAGCACAAAATACATCTTTTACACATTTTTCATTAAATATAATAATTTATTGATAATCATCCTTATTTTAGGAATTTTATCAATTTATTGATATATTTTTATTTCTCACAATTTATTGATAATTATCCTTTATTTTGTAAATATTAGGATTTTATCAATTTATTGTCATTATACAATTTTTGATAATCGCAATATTTTTTACAGTCATCCGCACACGTACACAATACAAATACTACAATTTCAATTATTTAAAACACATTACATTTTATTTTATTTTTTAATCACATACCAATGCACGCATTTTTGTACATTATTTATATTCTCTAATACATTCCGCAAGCACAAGAGGTCGGAGCAATTAATTCTAATACGCAGAGCAACGAATCAGTCAAGTCAAGGTCTTGTCATCTTTAATAAAAGTGACATTTAACATGACTGAATACGGCTATCGTCCTCTAGTTAATAACCTTGTGCATTGGTTAATAAATTGGGTCAAGTCAAGGTCTTGTCACCTTTAATAAAGGTGACATTTGACATGACTGATTAGGGCTATCGTCCATCGGTTAATAAACTTTATACATTGGTTAATAGCGTAAATAATCCATCGGATAATAACTAAAAAATAAAAAAAGATTAGTCTTTTATTTTTTGGACAAAAGGGGGTTTTGTTTTATATTATAAAAGGGGGGAGGGGTGCCTTTTATTAAAAGGGGAAAAAAATATACACACACACATACGCTACAGACACACACACACACACCCATCAGATATTCTCTCACTTTTCTCTCTGGTTGCTCTCTCCCCAACCCCCTTTTCCGTTGTTGGCTCGCCGGAGGTGGTGACCGGCGAGCAGCCGCCACCAACGCCACTCCACCACCACCAACGCCCCAGCTCTCTCTCTCCCCGCTCTCCCCTTTATGTCGCTGCCTCGCCGGAGTTGATGACCGGCGAGCCACCACCACACGGCCGGAACCTCTCCCTTGCTTTTCCCTTTCCCTCTCCCCCTGTTATATTTGTTACGCTGAAAACGGCCAGATCTGGCCGGAATCTCCATGTAGCAGGCGTTGCTCCGGCGAAAGCTGTTGAAGCAACGCCACGACCACCACTGCTTCATTTTTTTTCGTCGAACTGAATTTTATTAGTTTTATATATTATGTGTTTGACTTGCACAGATCTGGCCGGAGTTGTTCATTCTCCAGCAAAACTCCATTTTTTCCGGTGATCGTTTACATGTTTCGGGCATTGCTTTTAATTTGTTTTCGCTACTTGTGTTAATATTTGTTTGCTGCTGGTTTTGTTGCTATTGTTGGACTGTTTTGCTGATTTTTATGTCATTTTTCACCCGAAAAATTTACTCCGGAGTTGGGTTTTTGCTCGGTACTGTTTAGCCGATTTTGGGGCTGTTTGGACGATTTTGTCCTTGCTCTTTACTATTTTTGATATTACACTGATATTGAACAAATACTACACTGCATTGGCCAATGAAAAAACTCCCATCGATTTTTGAGGCCTCCACAATATAAAAGACGGATACATATATACATGCGTAGCGAGAAAAAATAAATTTTGGGCGATGACGAAATCTTGTTATTACAAGACGAAATAAAAAGTTTTATGATCCGCATCTTGGCGAGGTGATCTCGGGTGGCCAACCGATGCTTCGCAGCCATGGCGTATCTAAAACTTAATACAACTACATATCTGAGCCCATACTACAATAAAATTCTATTTTCTTATATTTACATACATATATGTATTTCTTGACTTATTTTGGTAAATATTTATTTGTTATTAATATTTTACTAAGTGTTTATACAGGTACGTGAGGATGCTTCCCGAAGACGATAATTAAAAGGAGTTTGAAGATCTCCCCAAAATTCATTGCTTTATTTATATCCTTGTAACTCTTGTAATTGTACAAAAACTAAAATATAGTGAAAACTTTACTTTTGGGGTGTCGGGTGGGAGTGTCCCTTTATTTACTTATCTATTTTACGCGCTTAGGCAAAACTTTAAGTCGTAAATACTTTTATAAACAAATTAATTTAACTTAGATACTTAAGTTAATTAATTCATATTTTTACGTTACGCAAACATTAGGACGTCTTTTCTTTTCTTTTCCTTCTAATTAGTTTACCTAAACTTTACAAATAATCCTTTTACACATTCTTTTGTTAAAAACACTTTTAAATTAATATTCCTTTCTCATTCTTAAAACTCATTTTTTCTTGCAAAAGTGAAATAATATTTACATAATGAAAGACGCAAGTCACTCGATGTAATTATTGTACAATCTTTTCAATGCATTTCTTTTTACATTCTTTGCTCAATATATTTAACATACATTACTTATACATTTTCTTCATATATATTTCGTAATAGTATCTACTTGTATTTACATATTTACATACTTTTCAATATACATTCTTTTACACTCTTTTGTATACTTTCTTACATATAAATTTTCATACATATAAAATTTCTCATACATATAAAAGTACATTTTTCATACTCTTATGTACATATTTTTAAATTATTGTTTGCACTTGTATATGCATATTTATTACTGTTCATAGTTATACTTTTTCAAAAAAAATATTTTTTACCTCCCCTCTCTTTAAAAAATTTAAGTTTAGTCGGGTACCACATTTGTGGATTTCGAAGGATGCCTAACACCTTCCCTTCGGAATAACTTGAACCGTTACCTAGAATCTCAAATGGTTTTTCGCAGATTAAAATGCGAGTCATACATGTCAATAATAAAAAATAGGTTTCCTTATTTTCCTTAAAAATTGGGTGGCGACTCTGTACATAATAAAAATTCTTTTAGAGTCCATAAGTTGTGCTTTATCTAACCTTGGTAAAAATAGGGCATGACAGAATGGCGACTCCGCTGGGGATAAGAAACCAGGTTCTAACCATCATAGACTCAATTTTTCAATTGAGGGAGGTATTTCCATTCACATTTTGATTATTTAATTTTTCAAATTATTTTTGCACACTATGAATTGTATATGTTATTTGTATTGTACATATAAATTTTTGGTTTTTGCTTATACATAAATTCTTTATATTATTATTTGATTCATTATTTACTTTATATTGTAAATATGTGTTCGAAATACTTCTACAAATTATTTATTTAATTATCACATCATTTCTATTGAGTCTTGGCCGTACACTATCACACACTGTGGTTCACGCGAGGAGTGTTTCGCGC